>JADBJO010003781.1:158403-165903 GCA_016801955.1 Conus betulinus
CCAAGCAGAGGTTGGGGGGGGGGGGGGGGGGGATAGAATGGTGGGCAAGGCAGCAGGGACTAAAACCCAAAGCTGTTCCTGATCGAAACTTTTTCAACATGCACTTTTGCTAATTTTATCCTCAGGGTATAACTAATTGGTGAAGTCGTTTCTTCTCGCTGGAGGACCAATCAGGAAGTAGGAAAATGTCCCCCAGGGTATAATTACCATGTGGGAGGGAAAACTCATGCCCTTAAGCGACGGTCAGGAAATGAGAAATGCCCCTGAGGGTATAATCACCATGGGGGAAGGAACGCTGTGGGTGAGTGGCTCAAAGTGGCAACAGGGGGCACATGGTGACACAGATTGTGCTGTGCTAGGCTCCACGCAGTGTGACAGCCCTTCCATGCTTCACAGCTGCTTCAGCCATGGATGGTCTCCCTTGCTGTTACACATCATGAGTGTGAGAACTCCACAAGGAATGCGTACCAGTCACATGTCGTTTCTGTTGGTGATGTACTGGAGGAAGGGGGAATAAAGGAATTACATGTTTCTTCTTCTTCTTCCTCTTCTCTTCTTCCAAGATCTCTCTTCTCTCTCTCTCTCTCCTCTCTCTCCACAGGCGGCTCTCATGGATCTCTCCTCTTGGCTGTCTACAAATCAGACTCCTCTAAAATCTCTGAGAGAACTCCACAAGGAGATGAGACCATTAACTCTACTGGAGTTTAGAAGGGGGACACAAGGAATCCCCGTACCATGTCTCGCTTCTTTCCTCTTCTCTCTCTCTCTCTCTCTCACACTCTCTCTCATGTCCTCTCTCTCTCTCTCTCTCTCTCTCTCTCTCTCTCTCTCTCTCTCTCTCTCTTCTCTCTCTCTCTCTCTCCTCCACCCCATCTCTCTCATAGAATGAAGATCACACAGGCCTCTGCAGACAGGAAAGGCTTCCCTTTGGAATAAAAGAAACGATCGTTTATCTTTCACATGGAAAACTGTGCACGTGTAGACACACATATACGTAAACATGTACACGGAAGCACGCGCGCGCGCGCGCGCACACACACACACACACACACACACACACACACACACACACATACACACACACACACCTTCTCTCTCTCTCTGTCTCTGTCTGTCTGTCTCTCTCTCTCTTCTCTCTCTCTCTCTCTCTCTCTCTCTCTCTCACACACACACACACACACACATACATACACACACACACACACACACACACACACACCAAGAGAAATGGATTGGGTAAGAGTTTAGAGAGTCACAGACTCAAATATAGAGAGAGGAGGGAGGTGGGGTGGGTGATCAGG
Source organism: Conus betulinus (assembly GCA_016801955.1). Taxonomy (NCBI): domain Eukaryota; kingdom Metazoa; phylum Mollusca; class Gastropoda; order Neogastropoda; family Conidae; genus Conus; species Conus betulinus. The sequence continues at coordinate 159,705 of JADBJO010003781.1, forward strand.
GGAAGGGGCAAGACAGAATGAAAAAGAAGAGAGGGGAGCAGCCAAGCAGAGGTTGGGAGGGGGGGGGATTGGATAGAATGGTGGGCAAGGCAGCAGGGACTAAAAAACCAAAGCTGTTCCTGATCGAAACTTTTCAACATGCACTTTTGCTAATTTTATCCTCAGGGTATAACTAATTGGTGAAGGTTGTTTCTCGCTGGAGGAGCCAATCAGGAAGTAAGAAATGTCCCCCAGGGTATATTTACCATGTGGGAGGGAAAACTCATGTCCTTAAGCGACGGTCAGGAAATGAGAAATGCCCCCTGAGGGTATAATCACCATGGGGGAAGGAATGCTGTGTGGTGAATGGCTCAGCCAGTGGCAGACAGGGGGCACATGGTGACACAGATTGTGCTGTGCTGTGCTCCACGCAGTGTGACGGCCCTTCCATGCTTCACAGGCTGCTTCAGCCATGGATGGTCTCCCCTTGGGGCTGTTACACATCATGAGTGTGAGAACTCCACACAAGGAATGCGTACCAGTCACAGGTCGTTTCTGTGGTGATGTACTGGAGGAAGGGGAAATAAAGGAATTACATTCTTTGTCTTCCTCCTCTTCTTCTTCTTCTTCTCCTTCTTCTCTCTCTCTCTCTTTCTCTCTCTCTCTCTCCTCTCTCTCTCTCTCTCTCTCTCTCTCTCTCTCTCTCTCTCTCCTCCACCCATCATTTCTCTCATAGAATGAAGATCACAAAGGCCTCTGCAGACAGGGATGGCTTCCCTTTCGAATAAAAGAAACGATCGTTTATCTTTCACATGGAAAACTGTGCATGTGTAGGCACACATATACGTAAGCATGTTACACGCAAGCATGCGCATGCGCACACACACCCACACACCACACACACACACACACACACACACACACTGTCTCTCTGTCTCTCTGTCTCTGTCTGTCTCTCTCTCTCTCTCTCTCTCTCTCTCTCTCTCTCTTTCACACACACACACACACATACACACACACACACACACACACTCACACACACACACACACACACACACACACACACACACACACACACACACACACACACCAAGAGAAATGGACTGGGTAAGAGTTGCACAGACTCAAAGAGAGTGAGAGGGAGGGAGGTGGGTAGGTGATCAGGGGAAGGGGCAAGACAGAATGAACGAAAAAGAGAGGGGAGCAGCCAGCTAGAGGTTGGGAGTGGCAAGGGGGGGGGGGACGGGGGGTAGAATGGTGGGCAAGGCAGCAGGGACTAAAAACCAAAGCTGATAATGGTAGTTTGTTCCCGATGGAAACTTTTCAACATACACTTTTGCCAATTTTATCCCCAGGGTATAACTAATCAGGGAAGGTTGTTTCTCGCTGGAGGAGCCGGTCAGGAAATAAGAAATGTCCCCCAGGGTATAATTACCATGTGGGAGGAAAACCAGTGTCCTTAAGCGGCGGTCAGGAACTAAGAAATCCCCCCCCCCCCCCCCCCCCCCGGGTATAATTACCATGGGGAAGGAACGCTGTGTGGTGAATGGCTCAGCCAGTGGCAGACAGGGGGCACATGGTGACACAGATTGTGCTGTGCTGGGCTCCACGCAGTGTGACAGCCCTTCCATGCTTCACAGGCTGCTTCAGCCATGGATGGTCTCCCTTGGAAAGAGCCAGATTCATACGGCCCATAGCGAAGGGGTTTGTGAGCATTCATGGCACAATAGTCATACGCAGTGGAAATAAATTATAGAACGAAACACGAACAATTTGTTTTTAATGTCAAGAAGTGAAAATGTCTCTGTACCTAAAGGCTTTGTATTAAAAATAAACAATGAAAATTTTAAACAACTTCAGCAGAAGTAGGTGAACAGAGTAGGCTCAGTTTAAAGAGAGATGTGCCTGTAACATTTGGGCTTAATAAACCTTCCTCTAATGCTCATGAGAGCTGGACAGGATAAGACGAGCTAAAGTTCAGTTTCCCCCTACATACAGACCAAAAAAAAGCAATCATAAGTATTACATCATTTCTGATCTGAATTTTGCTTACATATTTGAGAGAGAGAGAGAGAGAGAGAGAGAGAGAGAGAGAGAGAGAGAGAGAAAGAGAGGGGGGGCGAGAGGGAGGAGGAGAGAGAGAGAGGGAGAGAGACAGACAGACAGACAGAGAGAGAGAGAGATTTTGTATTGTTTGCGTTTCTGTGTGCGTGTTCTTCTTTCGATTTCATTATTTGTACTGTTTTTTTTTCTTTGTCTATTCGAGCTTTTTGTACATGCATAGTGTGCTCTGCTCTGTTTTCAAGTGACTATCTTTATGGTCTGCTGATTATCGAAGAAAGAGTACATGTGAGTGCAAAATCACACTCTGCTCAAAATCCATCGATTTCCAACTAAAACCTATGGCGATCGTTTTTTTTTTTTTCAGGGTCCGTTTCTTGGAATTAACTCCCAATATCTTTGCGTAGTACAAACTCTCTGTCTTCCTTCAAGGCATCTCTCAAAACAACCCTCTACACCTATCAGTAGCTGCTTTTCTTCCTCGTCCACCTTCCCTTGCCCATCAAATTAATTCTGTGACACATGTGTGTGTGTGTGTGTGTGTGTGTGTCTGTGTCTGTGTGTGTGGTGTTTGTGTGCGTGCGCACATATGTGTGTGTGTGTGTGTGTGTGTGTGTGTGTGTGTGCGCGCGCATGCTGTTTGTATCCGTTGTTGTGCGATAGTGTGTTGGGGATCATGTGTTGTGTGTGCGTGTGTGTGTGTGTGTGTGTGTGTGTGTGTGTGTGTTTCTGTGTGTGTGTGGGTGGGGTGTCAATATGCACCCTTGTTTGTAGATGCATGGTACTTATTGCAATATTCATCTTCTTATTTGTTTCATTCATGTTTTTCTTTAACCTTTTATGTATTTGTAAGCGCTTAGGGCTTATGATGTAAGATTAAGCGCCATAAATTATCATTATTATTATTATATAATCAGCATCAAATAGTACTTACATGGTGCTTCAGCCCATGGATGATCTCCGTTGGCTCTTACACATCACGAGTGAACAGAGAATGTCTACCAGTAAGTGTGAAATGACGGGAAAAAAAAACATAATACTGTTATCATTGAGATGATCTGTACATTATGATTTTTGGTGATGATGATAATGACAATGACAGTTGCTAACAATCATCATCATCATCATCATCATCATCATCATTTTTACAATCATTATTATCATCATTTTTATCGTTACTGTTAACATCATCATCATCATCATCATCATCATCATCACCATCATCATCACCATCGTCATAATTTTCATTATCATTACTATTGTCGTTATCAATTATTGTTGACATTCTTTCCGTTATTGTTTCTTCTTCTTTTATTGTAGTAGTGTTTAATAGTTGTTGTTGTTATGTAAGTGGTGTTTTTGTTAATATTGTTACTGCAGTTTTACACACTAGAAGACACGATGATATCAAACTGCAAACGCGTGGAAAATACTCACTGAAACAAATCCCAAAAGAAGGCAAGATTACCATACTGCCAATGAAAAGAAAGGAGTTTCCTTTGAACACGAATGGAACTGTCAACCAGTCTGCAGAAGGACCCATTTCCGCCAGCCGCTGTGGCACGGAGGCTGTGGCATCGACATGATTCATCAGCAGTGCGATGTCTCCTCTGGTGGGTTGCCTCATGACGACTTGACAGTAACTGCTCTCTGTGGATTGCAGGTGTCAGTGGTTGCGATAGGACAAACAGCCAGTTTCATTATGCAGGGGGGAAGTGGGGGGGGGGGGGGGGGGGGTCAGGAGGGGTGGAAGAGACCAGAATGCGCCGCGTGGGGGGGGGGGGGGGGGGGGGGGAATTCCATCTAGAGTACCACGGAAGAGGAGACAGACAGAAAAAGAAGAAAAAAAAAAAAGAAGAAAAAGAAAGTTCCCGATTCCATCCTCTGATGACTAAAGCTACTGTGTGTGTTGGGGGGGGGATTGTGAAGGAGGGAGATGTGTGAGGGATGGGTGATGGAGAACTGTAAATGCCATCCCAATTCATGAGCATCAGGAGGAGGAGGAGGGAGGGAGGGAGGGGTGCGGTGGGAGGGTGTGTGTGTGTGTGGGGGGGGGGGGGGGGGGTCCGGGGAGAAAGGGGACTTAGGACGTTATGTGACTTCCTGCGTACACACATTTCAGCAAAGCTGGAAACCAGAGAGAAAGAGGACGGGGATGGAAAGAGGGACTGGAAAGAGAGACTTAGTTTCGGCCGTGGACAATTCCCCGGAGAGAACGCCTCGGAAGTATCCAGTCTTCGTCTTTGGTATAATAACACGAAGGGAAAGGAGCCCCGGGAAGGGGGGGGGGAGGTCGACGGTGCTGTAGGCCCAGGTTGAATAGTATTATTCTTGGACCGGCGGATGACCTTGGACCTGAGGTCACGTCGGTGAGAAGGTCACTCTATGGAACAATTGCCCTCTCCTCTCTCTCTCTCTCTCTCTCTCTCTCTCTCTCTCTCTCTCTCTCTCTCTCTCTCTCCAATTACTGGCTGCCAAAATGGCCGACACACATTTTCGGCCCAGGGATCGTCTGTGTCCGTGGCCGCGATTGATTGGTGACCGTTTCCGGTGTGGCGACTTCCGGTGAGGCTTTTCCTTCTTTTTCTTTTCTTCCGGTCACCTTTCATTTCGTTTTGGTCCGAGACTTAGTTTGATTGGTCGGTTGGTTGGTTTGGTTTGGTTTAGTTTTTGACCATTCCTCTTCCTTTTCTTGATCATTTTCAGAAATGTAATTAACATCTTTACGCTCGTGAATTGTTTTTTTTTATTTGGCAGGGGTGCGGGGCACAGGAAGGGGGCTGAGGAGGTTGTATCACAGTCCAGGACTTTTATACTTCTGCTTGCGTCCGAAAGACGTGCATTTTCTTTATCAGCGGCTATCCAGGTTTGGAGCGGGTGTGTGGTGTAGATGTGACCGGATTTGAAGGCGGAGCCAGGATCCATGAAGCAGAAATATTACAGCTTCCCAACTCTTCATGATTTTTGTAATAATGCCGTTTACGAATAAATGACAGTCTCTTAAGTAATATATTTTCATAGAAAAACAAAACTTCCCAGTTATCTAAATGTTAACGTTTCGTAAATTGACACATCTTTTTTTATGGAAGGTAACTCTTTCAACTCGTGCTTGGTGTTACCTCCCCTAACAGGAAGAATAATTATATTTTTATAGGATCCGGTCGACCCTGGCGCTGTCTGGAGTGCTCCGTGGGTTTCAGACTGTCAGGAGTACCTTTCTATGTTCAGTGAAAGCGTCTCAATACATCGTTGATTTTTTTTTTCACTTGGATTCTTTTGTTCCCCGTGTTCATCGTGACTTGGTTCACCGTGTCCACTTTCATTAACATGCTAGCATTGTGGAGACTGGAACTCCAGCCATCAGAACCGCTGCACGGCGCACCACCCACTGATCTGGATGTCCTGCTTGTGTTGTTCATTGGCATCTACAGCATTAAAGAAATGCAAGTTCAACGGAAAGAGGATGGTGGTCGGGTAGTAGATGCACAAACTGTAGTGTAATAAACCATTGTCAAAAGTGCTCTCTGTCTCCTCCTGGTCACAGCCAGTTATGAACAAACAAAGCTGACTAATCGTACACATTTCACTGCTCCGGTTAGTAATCGGCATCTTGAGCATTATGAAACGCAAGTTCAAAGTAAACATAATGGTGGTAGGTCAGTACACGCGTTTTTATCACAAGCAATCTAATGGAAATAAGTTCAGTAACTGTTAAAACACACACACACACACACACACACACACACACACACACACACACACACACACACACACACACTGACTGACTGACTGACTGAAACCAATTTATTGTCAGATGAACTCAAAGTTGTACTGACATTTAAGAAAACATTATGAACAGAATACCAACGTTTTTCATTCAAAGCAAAGAAGCATAATTAACGCACAAAAATACGCGCGCACAAAAACACATACACACACAAGCCCACACACAAGCGCGCGCGTGCGTACTCACGCACATACACACACACATACGAGCGCGCGTGCCCGCGCACACACACACACAAACGTACGCACTTACATAAATACACAAATACACGCATCTCAATACGAACACACCCATACCCTCACATACACTCAAACTTACACACTCACACACAGACATACACACGCCCACACACACGCGCACACACACGTGCGC
>JADBJO010003781.1:170903-178403 GCA_016801955.1 Conus betulinus
CAGAGGAGGATTTTTACTTTTACTTATGAACAAGTACAGTGATAAGGTTTGGTACCCAGAGGAGAATTTTTCTTCTTTTTTTACTTAGTAACAAGTACAGTAATAAAATTTGATGCCCAAAGGAAGATTTTTCTTCTTTTTACATAGTAAAAGTACAGCAATAAGATTTTTATACCCAGAGAAGATTTCTTCTTCTCTTTTACTTCGTTTCTTCTTCTCTTTTACTTCGTAACAAGTACAGTAATAAAATTTGGTGCCCAGAGGAGAATTTTCTACTCTTCTAATAGTAACAAGTATAGCATTAAGGTTTGGTACCCATAGGAGGATTTCTCCTTTTACATAGTAACAAGTACAATCATGTTTGATACCCAGAGGAGGATGTTTTCTTTTACATAGCAACAAGTACAATAATAAGGTGTGATATCCAGTTGAGGATCTGTACTTTTACATAGCAACAAGTACAATAATAAAGTTCGATACCTGCACGAAGATTAGTTCTTTTACATAGAAACCGGTACATTAATACAATTTGGTAACTAGAGGGGTATTTCTTCTTTTACATAGTTATAAGCACAGCAAGAAATTAGGCACCCAGGAGAGGTGTGTGTGTGGGGGGGTTAACAAAGGAACAATGGCCGTAACAAAGACAGTTCACGCCCAGAAGAGAATCTCTTTCATCTGTTACATTGTAACATGGATAGGAACAAGGACAATTTACCGCCAGGACAGGAATATTTTCATATGTGTTTTGGATTTCGGACAGCAACAAAGATATACTAAGCCCAGTGAAGATGCGTTTACCTGTTTTATATTGTGACGAGGACAGCAACACGAACAAGCGACATCCAACGGAAGATCTGTTCCATCTTTCACATTACAAAAAAGCACATCAACAAGGCAAGCCACACTTAGCGGAAGATCTTTTTCCGTACGTAAGGACAACAACCAGGACAGCTTACACCCAGAGGATGATCGTTTTCATCTGTTACATTGTAACAAAGACAGCAGCAAGGACTTGCATTGTAACAAAGACAACAGCAAGGACAACATCAAGCCAGTGGAAGATTTTTTCCATCTTTTAAATTGTAACAAAGGACAATCTACACCCAGTGGAGAGTCTTTTATATCTTACATTATAACAAAGACAGCAACAAGGACAAGTCCCCCCCCCCCCCCCCCCCCCCATCTTTTGCATTGTAACAAACAAGGGCAACCTAGTATACTAGCAGCGGATCCCCCCCCCCCCCCCCCCCCACCACCCCACCTATTTTTTACATTTTAACAAGGACAACCTATACTCGCGGCGGATTTCCCCCCATCTTTTACATTGTAGCAGGGACAACCTACACTAGCAGCGGTTTTCTCCCCCCCCCCACCCCACCCTCACCCCATCTTTTACATTGTAACAAGGACAATCTAGACCAGCTGTAGAACTTTTTTCCCCATATTTTTTACATTGTAACAAGGACAATGTCAACCAACGGCGGGCGGATTTTTTTTTCTCCATATTTTTACATTGTAACAAGGACAATCTAGACAAGTGGTGGATTTCTTTTCTCCATATTTTTTACATTGTAAAAAGGACAATCTCGACCAGTGGCGGATTTTTTTTCTCTCTGTATTTTTGCATTGTAACAAGGACAATTTCGACCAGCGGTGGAATTTTCCCTCGTCATATTTTTACATTGTAACAAGGACAAGCTACTCCCAGCGGCTGGCGTATCTTCTTTTCATATTTGCTTTCCATCGTAGCAAGGACCGCAGCAAGAACTAGGGCTGACTTTCTTTTCCGCCCCCCCCCCCCCCCCCCCCCGCCCCCGCCCCTGTCTTTGACATGGTAACAAGGGCCGTATCAGTGACAGCCCACTGTCAGGGGGGAGGGGGGGGGAGTGGTGTGTGTGCACAATGCCACAGGACAGGACTGCTCAGTATTCACAGACACAGAGGTCTCGTTGGTCTCCCGGGGGACCAGACTTCTCTCGCACATGTCCAGGCACGTTTGTCTGCAACCAACCCCTCCTTCTTTCTTTAAATGCTTTGTACTCTGTCTGTCTGTCTGTCTGTTGGACTGTCTGTCTGTCTGTCTCTCTCTCTGTCTCTCTCTCTCTCTCTGTCTCTCTCTCTCTGTCTCTCTCTCTCTGTCTCTCTCTCTCTCTCTCTCTCTCTCTATTTCTCTGTCTCTGTTTTCTATCTTTCTCTCTGTCTCTGTCTCTATTTTGTCTCTGTCTCTCTGTCTGTCTGTCTGTCTGTCTCTCTCTTCTCTCTCTCTCTCTCTCCTCTCTCTCCTCTCTCTCTCCTCTCTCTCTTCTCCTCCCCCTCCCCCCCCTTCCCCCCTCCCATCTCTCCATCTCTTCTCTCTCTCCTCCCTCCTGTCAGTCTCCCAGTCCGTCTGTCCTGTCTGTCTCTCTCATCTCTCTCCTCTCTGTCCTCTATCTCTTTTTTCTCTCTCTCTCTCTCTCTCTCTCTCTCTCTCTCTCTCTCTCTCTCGCTCTCTCTCTCTCTCCTGGGGGTTCGACTTCCGCTTGCAAAGCGTAACAGTGTCAGTCAGTTGCTCCGACATTAAAGTTGGTTTGCTCAAATCCAAGGCCACCTACGTTACCTTTTTCTATACGGTCGTCGAGATGCCAGCGGGTGCCGTTGGTCATTTCGTTCTGTTTATGGTGCTTTTTGTGTTTACTTTTGTTGCCTTTATGTATCGTCGGTCGGTTCGCAGAAAGCCTCCATCAAACATGTGTTTTATAAATTAAAAAAAAAAAAATTTCATGTTTTAATCGGACATTGAAACTTCGAAGATGGCGGGACGGTGTCACGGTAGGCTTGATCCTGACGTTTTTTGTTCCACGGGACTTTTACTCCAGCGTTGTGGGGACATTGAACTGAGCCCAGGGACCAGATCAGGCAACAAGGAGGAGACTCTCAAGCAGACACGTCTAAAGAATGCCAGCGGTTCTTCGTCTGCGGCCAGTGCTCGCCGTCCCGATCGCCTGTGGAACCTTCTGTGGCAAACGTCTTGTCCAGTTTTCAGATGTTGAACTGTAAGTTCGATGGAATGAAGGCCGACATGAGGGAAATGAAAGAGACTTTGAATGATGTGCATGATGATGTTTCTTTCTCTCTAAAGCAGGAGATTGCAGACCTTAAATGTGAGAATGAAAAACTCAGGAAAGAAAAACAACAGAGATTGACTGAAAGTGTAGCAAAATTAGAACAAAAGACAGATGATCTTGAATGCCGTTCAAAAGGAACAATGTTATTTTCTACGGCATTCCTCGAAGAGAGAATGAGACCAGACAAGAGTGTGAGGGTTTGATACAAGACCTAATTACGGACAAACTGGATTTGACTGATGACATTCCGTTTGACAGATTGCACAGATTGAACAGAAAGGCAGACTCTCCGATTATTGGATGTTGTACATTTTACAAACATAAAGAAAAACTTCTAAACGCCAGGAGCAAATTACGAGGTACGGCAATATTCATAGGGGAAGATTTCTCACAGCGGGTTCGGGAAATTAGGAAGAAGCTGGTTCCTCACCTAAAAGAAGCCAAAAAAGCGCAACAAAAAAGTGTCCATGGTTATGATTCATTTGATCATTGACGGCCAAAAGTTCTGTACAGATCAAGTCGGTAATCTTATAAAGATGATATAGGAAATTGGCCGGCCCCAGTGAGGAAAGACTGTTGCATGTAAAGAGTAATGATAACATTGTCCGACAAACGTGACCAGGGTGCAAAGGGAACACAGAGGAGCTTGGTCACCGCCTGTTCAAGAGCACAAGGGTAAAATTTCACGTGCAGTACGGGATGAGGCGGACGACACAGCCGTGTCCATACCACACACACTGACAAGATTCAAAATGTATGTCACTCTGATTGTGCATGTATTTTCTAACGTAACACAAAACAATATGTATGTCTTTATAGATTCATTGTGTGATGTTAAGTAATGCAACCACGAGCGAATCTCCAGGCAGTACAGTGGTTTGACTATAATGATCTTTATGTAAATAACTCCTCGAATAGTCCTTTCTTTGAAAATAATGCATCTATTTTGAGTGAAAGTGAGGTTGATAAAAATAGTTCTTGTTTAAAAGGTGACACAGTTGGTGAGCAGGTTCTTTGTAAGAACATTATGCTGGGTGAAGAGAGTTTGTGTATAGATAATGTGATGTCAGATGAACAGGATTCTACAGATGGATGCACTGGACCATTTGACAGGAAGTATTACGCAGTAGTCCTTTGTACAGTAGTGTGTGCATGTTCACAAAATAGCAAAATGAATTATGAAGATGAAAACCATCACATTCAGCCACATACTGGAAATGTTGGTAATGACATAAACAGAGAGCAATATAAAAAGAGTAACTCAGCGAAGAATGAGAAATGTGTACGCTTTTTTTACATTGGAACGTAAATGGCTTGTTGTCAAAATAGGTGATAAGGATTTCGTTTCGCATTTAGCTTCATTTGATGTAGTAGGTCTTGTTGAAAACATTTGTTGAAAGTTTTGAGTCTACGGTGTTTGGTTTCTTATGAAAATGTTTTGTAAACCTGCAATGAAGCTAACAAAACAAGGGGAAGACGGTCAGGTGGAATTATATGTCTGATAAAAAAGAGAATGTTGTCGTATGTACAAGAGATACATACTGATCGTAATAATATCATACTGTTTTCTGTTTGTAAAAGTCTGTTCGGTTTGCCAAAAGATGTATTGTATGTATGTGCATATTTGCAACCAGAGAATTCACCATATTATTCTTTTTCTGATATTGACAATGGTATGCATGATCTTGAGGACTGTCTTACGGATGCATTGCTTAATATACAGGATGCATATATACTGCTAGCTGGGGATTTAAACAGCAGAACTGCGGCGGATATTTCCCAGCAGTTACATTCTGATGAAAAACAGTTATCGGAAATAGACAGTGGTCCAAATAACACAAACAGACGCTCTGAAGATAAAACTTTGAACAAGTATGGGAAATTTATTGTTAAAATATGTGTACAGCATTGGATCTATGTATATTGAATGGTATATGTAATGGTGACCTCCAAGGCCATTTCACATACTTTCTGAGAAGGGAAATAGTGTAAATGACTATTACATAGCTTCCACTGACTTGGTTGATCATATACGCTCTTCATGCACGCTCCTTGTCAGTGAACGCATTGAATCAGACCATTTGCCATTAGAATTTAATGTGTTTCCAAGTCAGTAACATGCCAACACAAGTTGTAAAGAATAAGTGTAGAGATTGTTGAGAAAACTTGTGTGGAACGCTGACTATGCGGATATATTTTATGATCACAATGAACAGTGAGTCGGCGTTATCAACGTTAGATAAAGCAATTGGTCTAATCGATGTTGACGTTAATATTGCATTAGATGTGTTTAATTGCTGTGTATTGAATCATGCAGAATGTATGAAGAAAGAAATGAAAATAGATGATAGAAAAAGGTATGATGAATGGTACGATTCTGAATGTACTGTAGCTAAAAGAAAGGCGAGGAAACTTTTAAGGATATCTCGAAAAAAACGAAGGACATTGAAGACAATAAGATTTATTGTAAATCTCGAAAAGAATACAAAAATATGTTGCAAAGGAAAAGGAAGGAGTATAACCATATGCTATTAAACAAGCTTGTAAACTCAATAAATGATCAGCGCGAATTTTGGAAAAATATGCAAAACATGTCAGCAAGAAATGCCCGCACACATAATGAAATATCTGTTGATGACTGGTATCAACACTTTACAGAATTACTGCAAAGAGATGGTGATGAAGAATATTATTGTAATGTGGAAGAAGAAATAAACTGATACGAGATAATAATATTGATACTTATGATCGCCCAATTTCAAAAGAGGAGGTATTGCTAGCAATAAAAAAGCTGAAAAAAACAGAAAATCGGCAGGGCCGGATGGAATTATTGGTGAATTGTATAAGCATGGTGGTGACTCTATAGTTGATTTCCTGTGAGATTCTTTAATGCCCTTTTTACTCAAGGAATATTTCCTGAAAACATGGTCAGAAGCTATTATACTGCCATTGTTTAAGAAGGGTTCGGTAAATGATCCGGGTAATTATAGGGGCATATATCTTTGCGATGTAAGTAGTAAACTTTATAGTTCAATTATTAATTGTAGGTTACAAGAGTGGGTTCAACAGAATAACATCACAGGTGAACACCAAGCCGGTTTTAAGAAAGGCTATTCTACTATTGATCAAATGTTCACCCTTTTAGCAATAGTTCAGAAACAATTCTCTTGGAATCGTAAGTTGTACGTAGCTTTTATTGATTTTGAAAAGGCGTTCGATTCTGTTTCAAGAATACTGCTTTGGCCTGTTCTACAAAAGAATGGGATTAAAGGTAAGATCTATAAATGTATTAAAAGTATGTATGACTGTGTTAAAGCAAAGGTGAGATGTGGTACTGATTTTACTGATTATATCACATTGTACAAGAGGTGTTAAGCAGGGTGACTCATGTAGCCCTGTCCTCTTCTCTTATTCATAAATGAATTAGCTCAAGATATAATTCAAAAAGGAAAACATGTGCAACACTTATCCCTGGTTCCATTGAATTGTTTTTTTGTTATTAGCTGATGATATCGCACTGCTCTCTGAAACACCTATTGGCCTTCAAAATCAGTTGAACAATCTTTGTAATGCAGCATCCCGACTTAAACTTAAAGTTAATATGGACAAAAGCAACATTGTAGTGTTTAGAAAAGGTGGATATCTAGCAGCAGCAAGAGAGAGATGGTTCTTAAATTGTGAACAAATGTCCGTTGTAAACTGTTACAAATACCTTGGCATATATTTCACCACTCGTCTTAGTTTTGTAGTTGCCTGTGAAGACTTGGGAAGCAGAGCAAAGAAGGCTTTATTGTGTATTATCCGTAAGTTGTTTTTTTTGCTTAAAAGTCATTCTTTAAATGTATTTCTTAAGATATTTGATTCTCAGGTTTTACCTATAGCTATGTATGGCGCGGAATTGTGGGGATTGGATAAGGCAGTAACACATATTGAAAAGATTCACTTGTATGCACTAAAGAAATTCCTAGGCGTTCATACCAAAACCCCTAATGAGTTAGTTTATGGAGAGACGGGACGTCACCCTATTTATATAGAATCAAATATTCGTTGCATAAGATATTGGCTAAAAATATTACGTATGGGTGAAAATAGGTTACCACTAATAGCTTATAGGATGTTGTTGAATCTAGATTCTAAGGGCAAACAAACATGGTCATGAATGTTCGTGAAATGTTATGTCAAAACGGGTTTGGGTTTGTATGGTTAAATCAGGGAGTGCAAGATGTTAAAAGATTCCTGATTGAATTTCGTCAAAGGTTGATCGATTGTAGGTGGCAAAACTGGGAGATCATATACAGCGAAGTGAAAGATTCTCTTGGTACAGGACTTTTAATCCTCTAGAAACTGTGAAAGCTATTTTTTACTAGATGTAGACAGACACATCAAGCGACAT
>JADBJO010003781.1:188403-195903 GCA_016801955.1 Conus betulinus
TGAAACCCAGAGCCCAGACTTATGACAAAGAGTTCTGGCAAGAGGAATAGAACTCCCAGACGGATGACAGGCTCTAGCAAATCCGCCAAGAGCTGACAGAAGTCTGCGATCATGAAGGAGAACAGTTTTATGCCGTTTGCACACAGGCTTCTCCTTTGACATCCACTCGTATCTTTGAAGAGGTGAAAGAGCCTCCTTGGTGCGTTCCATGTCATGTGCCACTTAACTATAAAACATGCCCTTACTTGTAGTGTCGGGACTTGATTTGAAATAATGTCAGACATAAACACATTCACAGCAGACTCCATTGAAAAAAAAAACCTTGTTAGGAATGTTCCACCGGATGTGATTCTTCAGTTCCAGACATATTTTTCTACTTGACTTTAGGGAAGAAAAATTCATGAGCAATGTGAGCAATGAAATCGGGTTATTTTTTTTTTCTTCGATTTTGTTTTATTTATCTTTTGACAACGGTGTGTATTACTTCGACGAGATGACTACCTAGGTATTGCCCTTCGTGCTCGGTCGAGCTATAAACGACATGTACCGTCTGCTGTCTGTCTCCCTCCTGCCCTGAACAACCCCCCCCCCCCCCATTCCCGCCCCCACCCCCCACCCCTCATCCTTACCCATTCACTTCGGTCTCTACTCCCCGCCCTTTGCACTTACACAAGATACTCATGTTGTTATGTCTTTCTCATTTTGTACATAACGGACTGTACTGTACTATTGTTATGTCTTTCTCATTTTGTACATACGTGTACTGTACTATGTTATGTCTTTCTCATTTTGCACATAACGTGTACTGTACTATTGTTATGTCTTTCTCATTTTGTACATAACGTGTACTGTACTATTGTTATGTCTTTTCTCATTTTGTACATAAACGTGTACTGTACTATTGTTATGTCTTTCTCATTTTGTACATAGCGTGTACTGTACTATTGTTATGTCTTTCTCATTTTGTACATAACGTGTTCTGTACTATTGTGTGTTTTTTGTTCGTTTGTTCGTTTACAAGCTGTCTTTTCTTTCAGCTTTCTTCTTGCTCTGGACTGGATGCGTGGAAAGCAATTATGCTTGATCTGTTACCTTCTTCCATGTCTGTCTCTCTCTCTCTCTCTCTCTCTCTCTCTCTCTCTCTCTCTCTCTCTCTCTCTCTCTCTCTTCTCTCTCTCTTTTTCTGTCTGTCTGTATCTGTCTGTCGTCTGTCTGTCTGTCTCTATCTGTCTATCTATCTATCTATCTCTTTGTCTGTCTGTCTGTCTCTCTCTCTCTCTCTCTCTCTGTCTCTCTCTCCTCTCTCCTCCTCTCCTCTCTCCCTCCCTTTTTCTCTCTCCTCTCCCTCCCCTCTCTCCCTCTCCCCCCTCCCTCTCTCTCTCCCTTCTTTCCTCTCCCTCTGTCTCTCTCTCTGTCTGTTTCTCTCTCTCTCTGTCTCTCCCCCCCTCCCTGTCTGTCTCTCTCTCTCTCTCTCTCTCTCTATCTCTCTCTCTCTCTCTCTCTCTCTCTCTCTGTGTCTGTGTCTCTATCTATTCAAACCCGTCTCGTCTTGTCAATTTTTTTTGCTGCATCTGACTTCTCTTTGACAGCACCATTAAGAAGAATTCGTCTCGTTCAACGCCTGAGATCCGAGTTCCGAGACCCATCAAGGGTTGAAGAGTCTGCGCTTCTTCGCACCCCTCAGCCAAGGACTGAGAATTCAGGTGTACGCTTTCGTCGGCCAAAAAGGCCATTCATCGTGAGAGCCATCCAAACACGGTGAAAGCTGAAACAACGCAGAGGTGTGCAAAGAAAATTAATGACTGACATGATTTACGTGTTAATTGCTTTGTAATCACATTTCCAAGAGGCATCAAAACGAGATTAGAAATGTGCAGTGGTTAGCAAACTTGGCGCAGACGTTAGGGAGTGAATGATGTGTTTTGCTTTGAAATGAAGGGCGATTTAGACCTATCAAAAGTGAGGGATAATAATTATCAAAACATCAAAACTATCGACTTTTTCAGACCAAAAAAAAAAATGTACATCCGTGTCTTATCTATTCCGCGTCTTGTGTGTATGTGTGCGTGTGTGTGTGTGTGTGTGTGTGTGTGTGTGTGTGTGTGTGTGTGTGTGTGTGTGTGTGTGTGTGTGCGAGCGAGCATGAGAGAGAGAGAGAGAGAGAGAGAGAGAGAGAGAGAGAGAGAGACTTAACGTCAAAAACAAAACTGCAACAGTAACGAAGGTACAGTATAGATGAACGTTTTCCATGTGTCAGTCTTTCACTAGTGGCATACTAGGCATCTTTGTGTGTTTGTTTCTTCCTCTTTCAAGAAACCAGATCAATCGCCATTTTTCAGACACGTCAAAATCTTTTCACGAATTCCAGCCTCTTTCCTTCGCAGCCATTTTGTCTGTCGTCGTTTTACGCTCATATAAATGTCTACAGATCTCTCTCTCTCTCTCTCTCTCTCTCTCTCTCTCTCTCTCTCTCTCCTCTCTCTCTCTCTCTCTCTCTCTCTCTCTCTCTCATTGTCATTTGTTCATCTCATTTGTTCATACTGTGTCATGTGGTACCCATACACATCAGTGTACATATACGCACCACGCATGCTACATACACACATGATAGTGCATATACGCGTACCACACGCATGCTCGCATACACATGGTCACATGCGCGCCCGCGCGCACGCGTACACACACACACGCGTGTGCACACACATGGTCACACGCGCACCCACCGCGCACACACGCGCGCACACACACACTTACGCGCCAACACACACACACACACACACACACACACACACACACACACACACACACAACCACACACACACACACACACACACACACACACACACAGAACACACACAACACACACACACACCTACACACACCGGAAGCAGAAGGGCAATGTCTCCTCAAAGTGGGTGGCCCCATGATGTCTTTACATTGACTGCTCGTTAGAGATTGCCGTTGCTGCAGCCATGGTGGGACAAGCCTGGGTGCAGCTGTGGAAAGGAAGAGTGGAATGAGGAGCGTGAGGGTGATGCCAGTGAGGTGACATGGACGATGAGGCAACAACAACAACTATAATAAAACACAACACACACCACACACACACACACACACACACACACACACACACCACACACACACCACACACACACACACACACACACACACACCACACACACACACACACAGACACACACAGACACACACACACACACACACACACACACACACACACACACACACACACACACACACACACACACACCAAGAAAAAAAAAGAAGAAGAAAGAAAAAAGAAGGGGGGGGGGGGAGAAAGAAAGGAAAGAAAAACGAAAAATAAAAATAAGTTTTACACACACACACACACACACACACACACACACACACACACACACACACACACACACACACACACACACACAAAAAAAGGGGGGGGGGGGGAGAGAGAAGCAAAACTAAACATTAATTTTATCGCATGTGCCATTTTTTCAATCGTCCGATTCGTTGTTGATTTTTTTTTATTATAAAAAGAAACATTCTCACAAAAGCTGCGCCGCTGACAGATAGAGTCCTAATGCCAGCTTCCAGTTGTCACTTGACCACCAGGGGGGGGGTGACTTTAGTCGCCCTACATTTCAGTGTACTCTTCCCCCGTCGTTATGTTGTGTTGATGTCATGGCCGAGGCTGCGGTAGCCGCGCTGCAGTCGTCATCAGCGTCATCTCCATCAACGACTCTCGCTTCATCGTGCCTGTGCTTCAATCTGGGGGGGGGGGGGGGGGGGGGTGGGGGAGCTTCCCAACTTCTCCAATCCGACGATTGTGCGTGGACAACCTAATCTAGGTCAGTGTTCGACTCTTCATCTCTCCGATTCAGTTCACCGCCTGAAACAGCAACTGCTGTGGTCGAGTGGTTATTGCCGCGAGCTGCGGGCTAGGGGGATGCTCGTAGGTTCGAGCTCTTGTCAGAGGTATCTGTTTGCGGGCGTCTTCGGTGCCGGCTGGGCTCTCAACCTGGAGAGAGGGTATGACGGGTTGAATGGGGAGACAGGAACCATAGACTTGAGTTTGGTCCTCTTCGTGGATGCGTCTCTGAGAGTGTGGCTCCAATTTCCTGACCAACACCGCAAGTGTCTGTATTTCTCGGGGCTTGGAAGGTGGCGGAGTAGTCTTATGAAAAGGAAGCGTAACGTAGCAGCCCTGTCATCTACTTTCTGACCCAGATTACATTCCATGGCGTCATTTTCGTCATCCTCAGCTTTCTGTCCAGTTCCCGTGCTGACCTCAGTTCGGATATCCATTCTAAAAGTCCATGCCATGGATGACCAGGTCGTCGGCTCATGTTGACGCATTGTTGTCCTGATGGTATCAGTGCGGTGTAAAATGGGATCCTCTACCACCACCCCCCCCCCCCCCCCCCCCCCACACACACACACACACACACACACACACCCCTCCAGCTCCGGCCCACTCTTCTGGGATGATTATGCCTGTTCGTTCTATCAATTAAAGGGTGTGCGGGGAGGGGGAGGGGGGAGGGGCATGAAAGCTGAGTACACCCTGGAGTAAGGTGCCGTATTCGCTCCACTCTCCAACTCATTTCCCGACGGGGGTGTGGGGAGGGTGAGAATAGGGCGCGTACCCAACTCATCCTCCAGGAGACCGCTACCCTTCCCCCCACCCCTCTCCCACCTCCCTTATTCCCTTAGTTCCCAAATCACTGCCACTCATCCCAAAATGTTCAAAGCGTCGCAGACGACAAAATATATCAATCAAAGTACACTGCATCAGAATTTGAGAAGGAGAGTGGGGGGGGGGAAGGGAAAGCAAGAGATTTTTTTTTCCTGTGTCAAGCCTACTCCCCACTCCATGCCCAAACCGCTCCCGCGGAGTCAATACTGCCCATTTCCACCTCCCTTCACACAGGGTGGGGGAGATTGTGCACGCGTCTACGTTCACTCCAAGATTTGGCGGGAAAAACAGACCCAGTTCGAAGGCGTTTGCAGTGAGCTTGAAATGCACTGGTGTATTGTTGCGAATTTTTAAAAAGATGGTTACTACTTCCGCAAGACAGTGCACTAGTGTTGCGGGTGGACGATTTCAACACACATTTATGGAATCAGTGCGTTGATGACGTGACGGCCCTGATGCGGACCCTAGCGGTCGGCTGGTCTATAAACAACATGCATGGGGAAAACAATCACTTCCAGTGGCGGTTGTTGTTCGCCTTGCTCTTACTTCTCGAACGTTGCGTCTGCTGCTGCTGCTGCTGCTGTTGCCGGAATAAACAGGAGGCGTTCGGAGCAAATTTATTGCACGCGGCTTCTGACAACCTCAGTAATTCAATTGTGTCAATGTTCGGATGATTTACTGAATAGCCAAGTTTGTGTGTGTGTGTGTGTGTGTGTGTGTGTGTGTGTGTGTGTGTGTGTGTGTGTGATCATCTCTTCAAATAGTGCATAGAACTGATGGTCTGCATGAAGCCAAGTGTGTGTGTGTATTTGGAGTGCGTGCGGTGCGTGCGTGCGTGTGTGCGTGTGTGTGTGTGTGTGTGTGGTGTGTGTGTGTGTGTATGTGTGCGTGCGCGCGCGCGCGCACGCGCACGCGTGCTTGCACGCACCTACTCATGTGTGCTGGTGTGCGTTTTGTGGATCACATTTTCTCAAACAATAATAATGATAACAGTGATACCAACAACAATAATAACAACAACAGCAACAACAACAATAAACAATAATAATGATGATGATGATGAGTGTCATATTAATGATCATAATGACAGCAATAACAATAATAATGACATTGATAATGATAATATTGATAACAATAATAATAATAATAATAATAACAATAATAATAAAGGGCGAAGAAATGTATGGCGTGAAAGAAATGCCAGGGCGGGTAATGCGACTCCAGAATGATGCGAGAAAGTAATAAGAGATCACTCATGATAGGGAGGAGGTAGGGAAGGGGGGGGGGGGGGGGGAGAGGAACGGAGAAAATGCAATGAGAGATGGGATAGATGGGGTGGTAAGATGAGGAGAGAGGGAGGGTTAGGGAGGGGAGCTCTGTTATGAAACTGATTTTGTTGTTTTGTTCTTTTTTTTGTTTTTTGTTGTTTGGTAGGCGAAGAATCACCATCAACAGAACAGTTAGAAAAAATACTTTCATTTTCTCCTTTTTCCCACCTCTGTCTGTCTCTTCTCTCTCTCTCCTCTCTCTCTCTCTCTCTCTCTCTCTCGCTACAGTCTCTATCTCACTATCTGTCTGTCTCTCTATATCTATTTATCATGTCTGTCTCTCTACCTATTCTCCCCCTCCCCTCCTTCCTCCCTCCTTTTTCTCTCCTTCCTTCCATTTATCTATCTGTCTCTCTACTCTTTCTCCCTCCCGTCCTCTTCTCTCTCTTCTCCTCTCCTCTCTCTCTCCTACTCCCTCTCTGTCTTCTCTCTCTTTATCTTCTCGTCTCTCTTTCTGTCTCCTCTCCATTCCCCTCTCTCCCTATCTCCTCTCTTTCCTTCCCCCTCGCTCTCTCCTCTTTCTCCTCCCTCCCTGTCTCTCGTCTCCTTCTCTCTTCTCTCTCCGCTCTCGCTCTCTCCCTCGCCTTCTCTCTCTTCGCCTCTACTCGGGCGCGGTGCATCTCTCCGAATCTCTCTCTCTAACATCTCCCCTCTCTCTCTCTTCGTCTCGTTCTCTTCTCTCTCTGTCGGTCTCCTGTCTCTTCCTTCTGTTCCCTCTCTCCTCTCTACCTCTCTCTCCCACTCTCTCTCTCCTCTCTATCTCTCTCTCTCTCTCTCTCTCTCTCTCTCTCTCCTCGTTTCTCCTCCTCTCACAGGACAGACGAGCTGAGGGGAAGGCCTGCCCTGAAGAGCATATATCCCTGCTTCGTTTTTCAGCTGAAGCGGAGAGGGCGCTTGCTTCCAGAGGCGGGGGAGGGTCAGCTGATACATGTCTGCCGATGTTTGATGCCTGGAGACCTCTCTGCCTGCAACACGTTGTGTGAGTACAGAGTTCTCTTGGGTGTGTGTGTGTGTGTGTTGTGTGTGTGTGTGTGTGTGTGTGTGTGGTGGTGTGTGTGTGCTGTGTGTGTGTGTGCTGTGTGTGTGTGTGTGTGTGTGTGTGTGTGTGTGTGTGTGTGTGTGTGTGTGTGTTTTGTGTGTGGTTGTGTGTGTGTTTGTGGTGTGTGTGCGTGTGTGGTGTGTGTTGTGTGTGTGTGGGTGTGTGTTGTGTGTGTGTGTGTGTGTGCGCGTGTTGTGTGTGTGTTTGTGGTTTGTGTGTGTGCCCTGTGTGGTGTGTGTGTGTGTGGTGTGTGTGTTGTGTGTGTGTGTGTGCGTGTGTGTGTGTGTTGGGCGCGTTGTTGCTGCTGCTACTGGTTTTGTTGTTGTTGTTGTTGTAGTTTGGCGGGTGGAGGCGATTTTGGGGTATTAATCTTTTTCGTATTTTGTGCTCTGTGTGTCTGTGTCTGTCAGTCTTGTAAGTCTGTCTGTCCGTCTGTCTGT
>JADBJO010003781.1:200903-203403 GCA_016801955.1 Conus betulinus
AATGAACCATTCAGTTCAATGAATGTTGTGTGCAGACTAGCTGACAGCCAGGGCTGCTGCAACACCGCCACAAACAGCACGGCTCAGCAGAGGTGTAGTAGTGATGTCCAAAGTACATAGAGATCTGGTTTCATTCTGGCATCATGCCAACAATTATGGCTCGGAAAAAGATATCATTCCATCACGTTCCCCGTAGAGGCATGTCGACAAAACAAGTTTAGCAGTTAGAGGCGCAATCTGAGGCATAGCCACAAAAAAGTTAGGCGCAATCTGAGGCATAGCCACAGAACAAGTTTAGCAGTTTTAGGCGCAACCTGAGGCATAGCCACAAAACAAGTTTAGCAGTCTTAGGCGCAACCTGATGCATAGCCACAAAACAAGTGTAGCAGTTTTAGGCGCAGTCTGAGGCATAGCCACAAAATAAGTTTAGCAGTTTAAGGCGCAGTCTGCGTGAAAAAGTCCCAACTGTGTGGTGGAATGTGTAGTATCGCGTAAATGTAATGTAACCGCCAATATCTTGTCAATGGTGTATTGGGAGCACAGTATAAGCCTAGGGCTTGTTGTTGCTCATTTGTCCTTGTGACTGTGCATGTATTCTCTGTTTGGTAATGGTAATGTTGCTCACAGCCCAGCCGACCGAAGGGCCACATCAGGGCTGTCATCTGTTGAAGTTAACTCACAAGTTTTTTTTTTAATCAGTCACACAGCTCGTGAAAACATGCCTTCCAAAAACACACCGGAAATTTTGTTAAAAGTCTCTGCTCCTTAAAATCTTAGATTAGATGAAAAAAAATCAATCTCCCTCAGAAATTCAAAGATCAATCTCCCTCAGAAATTCAAAGATCGCGTCGGGGGTAGGACATCTCTGAACAAGGTTTTCATGGAGTCTGCTGTAAAGTGTTTATGTCTCACATCATTCAAGTCCCAACACTCTAAGAGGATACGTTTCACTGTGAGTGACATGACGGAACTTCTTCACCTTTTTAAAATATAAGAATGGGTGTAAAACGACTGGCCTGTAAGCAGACGGCACAATTTTTTTTTATACGGCCGCCTCGGGAACATGCTAAAAACTGTTTCAGGTTTGGACGGATTTTAAAGTAGTTTTTTTTATCTATCTGCGGGTCCCACTCTCTTGCCAGAGGTCTTTGACATAAGCCTGGGTTTTGCGTTTCAGATCAGTGTGAGGGATAAGACAGTCTGCTCAACTCATTCTTTGTGGCCCTCTGGCAAGTTCATCAACCATTTCATTGCTTTATATGCCCACATGGCTGGGAACCCAAGCAAAAGCTATGCTATGTCTATCTGATTTCAGAGAGGCGTAGCATACAGTTGGAATAACTTCAGCACTTGAGGGTGCTAGAGGGTACGGCCGGCAATGGCCTCCAGTGCAGAAAGCGAGTCTGACAAAATGAGGAAATCTTTATGCTTGGATTTAGAGAGACCATTTCAAGAGCCAGAACCAGGGCTGTCAACTTGTTTATTGAATAAAAGTGATTTAAACCAAGCTGCGAAAATGGCTTGGCCCCCAAACATAACATTTGTAACCTTCACTGTCGATTTCCGTGTAAAGAGCTTCGAAAGCGTCTCGTAGATTCTCTTGTTTATAGTATACTGTTCTGTTTTGTTGCTGTAATTTTTGTTTTGTTTGTTTTGTTTTTAGTAGACAATAGAAGCACCTGTAGAGTTCACTCTAATATGCAGAGACTTTTCGATTTAGCAGTTTTGATATGTGTCATTGTTGCTTTGGTAATGTAAATGAAGTATACAACTAATTATTTGTTTGTTTTGTTTTGTTTTTGTTTCTGTACTGGGGATAATTGCTTCTTTTGTAAAAACATTTATGGTTTATCGTCACCATTATCCTCTTCATCGTCACTGTGAACAACAACCATGTAATTGTACACATATTGTTGACTGTATGCGCCTGCGCCTGCAAGCGCGCGCGCGCGCGCGTGCGCGTTTGTGTGTGTGTGTGTGTCTGTGTCTGTGTGTGTGTGTGACTGTGACTGTCTGTCTGTCTGTCGGGTCGGTCGGTTGGTCTGTCTGTCTGTCTGTCTGTCTCTCTCTCTCTCTCTCTCTCTCTCTCTCTCTCTCTCTCTCTCTCTCTCTCTCTCTCTCTCTCCTCTCTCTCTCTCTCTCTCTCTCTCTCTCTCTCTCTCTCTGTGTGTGTGTGTGTGTGTGTGTGTGTGTGTGTGTGTGTGTGTGTGTGTGTGTGTGTGTGTGTGTGTGTGTGTGTGTGTGTGTGTGTGTGTGTGTGTCCGGCCCTTCCTTCCTCTCTCCCTTCTTCCCCTCTCACTGTCGCTCTCCCACTCTGCTGCCTCTCTTCTTGTCCCCCCCCCCCCCCCCCCCCCCAAGCCATTTTTCTCTCCCTCTTGTACATATTGACCTTTTTCTCCTGTTTTATATCAGATACCCCTTTATTTTGTTGCTCTAGTAATTATCCTAGTTAATTCCGATTGTTTCTCTATCTCGCATAAATGAACATTATGTTTGTCTT
>JADBJO010003781.1:220903-228762 GCA_016801955.1 Conus betulinus
GGATCCGTCAGATAAACTACAAACGCCCGACTTACGATATAATTCCCCTTGCTCTTGGACAATTGATTAATAGATGTCCTACTCCGAGTGTTTCTCCACACACATACATCTAATGTTTTTTTTTACAGGCGTGCGTGCGTGCGTGCGTGCGTGTGTGTGTGTGTGTGTGGTGTGTGTGTGTGTGTGTGTGTGTGTGTGTGTGTGTGTGTGTTCGGGGCATGCATTAGAAGACAGGGGACCACGCAACAAAAATCGAAGTTCAGCTAGCAGATAACCAGTTTAGTATCAAGCGGCGAGAAGTACACAGGAAAGGATAGCCCCCCCCCCCCCACCCCCCCCCCCCCCCCCCCCCCCCCCCCCCCCCCCCGCCTCTTTTTCCGCCGAAGAGAGAGAGAAGTGGGAGGGGGGACAGGGAACAAGGATGCAGGGAGGGGGGATGAGGCAGGAGAGCAGAGAGAGAGAGAGAGAGAGAGAGAGAGAGAGAGAGAGAGAGAGAGCGGCTGCCAAATGGAACGGTTGGGATGTATCGATTAGCCGTTTGCTGGAAATGAGTCAAACCCCGACCCTGTTCGTAAGATCGTCTTTGCTGATGATAGCCTGTCTATGTCCACGTCTTACATCTTGACCCCCCCCCCCTCCCCCCTTCCCCCCGCTTCCATTTCTCTGTCTATCTGTCTCTGTCTCTCTGTCTGTGTGTCTGTCTGTCTGTCTCTCTCTCTCTCACTCTCTCTCTCTCTCTCTCTCTCTCTCTCTCTCTCTCTCTCTCTCTCTCTCTTGCCTTCTCTCTTTCTCTCCCACTCTTTCTTCCCCCCTCTCATCTCTTTCTATCTCACTTTCCCTCTTCTCTCTCTCTCTTCTCCCTCCCTTTTTCTTTTCTCTTTCTCCTTCCCTCCCTCCCCTCCCCTCTCTCTCTCTCTCTCTCTCTCTCTCTCTCTCTCTTTCTTTCTTTCTCTCTCTCTCTCCCTCTCCTCTCTCTCTCTCTCTCTCTCTCTCTCTCTGCTCACTTGTCCTATCTGGGTTTACTACTCCCCTATCTGAAGTACTTTCAGGCTTCAATGAATGTTTTCTTTCTGTCTTTCTGTCTGTCTGTCTGACTCTTTGTCTGTCTGTCTGTCTGTCACTGTGTCTGTGTCTGTTTGTCGGTCTATCTGTCAGTTTGTTTGCAGTGTTATATCTCACTTTCTGCTCTCACTTGAAGATGGTACGTTCCGATGAGGCCATCAGGCTCTGATGGTACACCCCGAACAATCCGCTCTGTATCAAGCTCTGATGGTACACCCCCCGAACAATCCGGTCTGTATCAAGCTCTGGTGGTACACCCCGAACAATCCGCTCTGTATCAAGCTCTGATGGTACACCCCGAACAATCCGCTCTGTATCAAGCTCTGATGGTACACCCCGAACAATCCGCTCTGTATCAAGCTCTGGTGGTACACCCCGAACAATCCGCTCTGTATCAAGCTCTGATGGTACACCCCGAACAATCCGCTCTGTATCAAGCTCTGGTGGTACACCCCGAACAATCCGGTCTGTATCAAGCTCTGATGGTACACCCCGAACAATCCGGTCTGTATCAAGTTCTAATTGTACACCCCGAACAATCCGCTCTCTGTATCAAGCTCTGGTTGCATACCCCGAACAATCCGCTCTGTATCAAGCTCTGGTGGTACACCCCGAACAATCCGCTCAGTATCAAGCTCTGGTGGTACACCCCGAACAATCCGTTCTGTATCAAGCTCTTATGGTACACCCCGAACAATCCGCTCTGTATCAAGCTCTGGTGGTACACCCCGAACAATCCGCTCTGTATCAAGCTCTGATGGTACACCCCGAACAATCCGCTCTGTATCAAGCTCTTATGGTACACCCCGAACAATCCGCTCTGTATCAAGCTCTGATGGTACACCCCGAACAATCCGGTCTGTATCAAGCTATGGTGGTACACCCCGAACAATCGCTCTGTATCAAGCTCTGGTGGTACACCCCGAACAATCCGCTCTGTATCAAGCTCTGATGGTACACCCCGAACAATCCACTCTGTATCAAGCTCTGATGGTACACCCCCCGAACAATCCGCTCTGTATCAAGCTCTGGTGGTACACCCCGAACAATCCGCTCTGTATCAAACTCTGGTGGTACACCCCAACAATCCGCTCTGTATCAAGCTCTGGTGGTACACCCCGAACAATCCGCTCTGTCATTTGTGTCCACCCTACATCCCCCGCCCCCCTTTACGCTCCATCGCCTCGGGATGCCTGTCCTAGAGAGAGAAATCGAGAGAGGAGGTGTGTGTGTGGGGGGGGGGGGGGGCGCGTTGGGGGAGGGGGTGGAGGAGAAGGGAGGAGCAACGCCATCCCCAAGAGGAGACCGATCATCGTGACACCCTCAGACAGCACTCCTCCTCCTCCCCCCCCATCTGTCTTCACTGTTGGCTGTCTGGCCTTCCCGCCCTCTCCTGGCTGTCTTTGACTCCAGTGCCGGTCATATCGGAGCCACCACCCCTCCCCCCCCACCTCGACACCTCCACCCCCCCCCCCCCCTCCCCCCCCCCCTCTTTCTTTCTCTCGTCATCCTCAGCCAGTCCAGAAACGTTCTGTCGATGAACAAAGAGCAATGTTTATTTCCTTTTCAGCCCACTTTCCAAGAACGGAGATTTACTGAGCGAACGGAATCAGTGTAAACGTGAAAGAAAGTGAACGGTCACACACACACATTTTTGAACAGTCGAAGTCCATTGTTATGTGTATTAAAGCGAGACTGTGTTTAATCTACAGGTAGGGTTAATCAAATACCTTGAATTCATATACCATACCTAGGTAAATTCAGCGAGCATTTCCACAAAAAGCTGCTTCACAGAATCACGAAGATTAAACATTGAACGCACTAGGAGATGTCATTTCGGGAGAAACTGATATTGCAAGGTTGCATATTTTTGGGCAATCGAAGACAAAGTGGAATTCATCACCTACTTTATAGGTATTACAATCTCTGCATGTTCTATTTCTCTCAACGGTCTTTTATTCTCGTCCTTTTTTCCCCCCTAGCTGACAATTGCTGCAACAAATTTTCGTCAATGCAGTGATATATCTATCAAGTGGTTGTGTAAATGACCATACTTGTCTTGACGACAACAACAAATGGAGTAGATGTTTGTAGACACGGCATTCATCGTTTCTTTGGAGACGTTGTTGTGAAGTTTAATTAATGAATCTTTCCAAGTATTTTTACACATGCTCACATAAAGATGCTTGACTTGATGAAACTGTGAATGCTAAACTCATTGATAGCCTGTTTGTATTAAAATTCGGAAAATACAGCTGTTGATATCGGTGAGCGCGATTGTTATTTCCCTTGCCTATTGGTCTCACGTGCTAAGTGGACATTAAGAAAAAAAAAAAAAAGCCGACTCTGTGTGTGTGTGTGTGTGTGTGTGTGTGTGTGTGTGTGTGTGTGTGTGTGTGCACGCAAACAAGATCACGATCAGCAGTCTTTGGTCAGGAGGGGTTCTGACATCTGTTCTCTGCTGGCTCGCTGTATGAAAGGAAGTCCAGGGATTATTTTCCTGCTTCCCTTAAACTATTTCTTGTCACACAGTGGCGGCGCCAAGTGAAGGGTAGCGCCGTCCTCAAGGGAATCCATCACTGCCAGGGCAGATAAGCCTGTGTCAAAGATCCCCCCTGCTGGGGATCGCATAGGGACTTCCGCTTCGTGGATTCTCTCTCCGTGGACTTCTGCCCCGAAAACTTTCACCTCGCGGTCCAACCTTTTCGCAACGGTCCTAATGTCATTTTTTGTAAGACCCAATAGGTCGAAACGCGTTGCCTTTGTTTTGTCCTTTGTTTGCCTTCGTTTGGCGGCTCTTTAATTGTAGTTTTGCGTTCTACAAAATTTCTTATTCAATGATTCCACATGATAATAACGTCTTGAACCATAGAAGCACATTTTGATTACTGTCACACACACGCGCGCGCACACACACACACACACACACACACACACACACACACACACACACACACACACACACACACACGTGTGTGTGTGCACCCACCCACGCACGCACGCACGCACACACACACACACACACACACACACACACACACACACACACACACACACACACCACACATGCACGCGCACGCACGCACGCACGCACGCACGCACGCACGCACGCACGCGCGCGCACACACACACACACACACACCACACACACACACACACACACACACACACACACACACACACACACACCTAGACCTTCATCTACGCTAACTGGCAGATAAGGACGAGCGGAGATAAATGTACGTTCACTTCAGTAACGAGATGTTATATACTTTGTGTTCACATTGATTTCGTTAGTTAGAGCGTATTGCTTCGCTTGCTACAAATCACCATATGGAAGGAAGAGAGAGAGAGAGAGAGAGGAGGGAGAGGCAGAGAGAGAGAGAGAGAGAGAGAGAGAGTCACAGAGAGAGAAGAGAGGAATACGAATAATTCGTTCAGTATAGGCCACAGCCCTTAACCGAAAGGGGCAACACGTATTGCAATGGAGTCAGAAGTAAGACAAGAATTGTCTCAACAATACTCTGAATTTTATACCAACTTTCATACTGACTTTCATAAGACGACTTAACAATGAAACAAATTATTATAACTGTAAAATATGCTAAGATGTTGCTGTACGTAATCTTTTTGAAACTTCACTGATACACGTTTTAAAAGTGTGGCTTCATTTCTAGGCGACATTGACATATTGAATCGAAAGTTACACGGATTATTGAAATATTTTAGGTTTGTTAGTTGAGAGAGAGAGAGAGAGAGAGAGAGAGAGAGAGAGAGAGAGAGAGAGAGAGAGGAGAGAGAGAGAGAGAGAGAGAGAGAGAGAGAGAAACATCAAACAAACGCAGGAAACACTCTCCGTGATAATTGAAGACATTTTTTGGCGAAGAAGGGGAGATAAGAGAAGTCACTCTATCAAAGTGGTGTCCCTCTCTTTCTACTGATGCGAATGTCGTCATTTTGTGGAGAAGGAAAAAGTCGTCGGATTGTGTCGTTCAGTTGCTCGCTCTTGTGTTGGCCTTTCGACGAGTTTTTGAAGTAGTTGTACGCTCAAAACTTTTTCAGGCGAGACGCTCGCGCAGCGAAGATGTTCATACAGTCAAAGCGAAGGTCATCGTCTTGTGTTTCGTACGACTTTGTCTTCCCTAGGTGCAGTTTTCGTTGAGTTGTTTGTTAGTTTGTTTGTTTGTGTGTTTATTTTGCTGTTGTTGTTGCTGTTGTTTGTGTTGGGTTTCCTCCTCCTCTCCTCCTCCTTAACCCTTCTTCTTTCTCCTCCTCCTCCTTCTCTCTCCTCATCCTCCTCCTCCCTTTCCTCTTCCTCCTCCTTCTTCTCCTTCTCCTCCTCCTCCTCTTCTTTTACTTCCGCAGCTACTTTCATTCTCCTGCCTTTTCTTCTTCTTCTTTGTCTTCTTCTTCTTCTTCTTCTTCTACTACTACTAATATACCACTACTACTACTTAGTACTACTACTACTACTTCTTCTTCTTCTTCTTCTTCTTCTTCTCCTCCTCCTACCTACTCCTCCTCCTCCTCCTCCTCCTCCTCCTTCTTCTTCTCCTTTTCTTCCTCCGCTTCCTCCTCCTCTTCCTTCTTCGTACTCCTCCTTTTCCTACTCCACCTTCTCCTTCTTCTTCTACTCCTCCTCCTCTTCTTTCTCCTCCTCGCCCTCTTCGCCCTTCATTCCTTTCCTTCCCTTCCTCCTCCTTCTTGTTTCTCCTCCTCCTTTTTTCCTCCTTCTTCTCCTTTCTTCTTCTTCTTCTTCTTCTTTCTTCTTCTTCTCCTTTCGTCTCTTCTTCTTCTTCTTCTTTTCTTCTTCTTCTTCTTCTCTTTCTTCTTCTTCTCCTTTCCTTTCTTCTTCCTCTTCTTCTTCTTCTTCTTCTTCTTCTTCTTCTTTCTTCTTTTTCTTCTTCTTCTTCTTCTCTTCTTCTTCTTCTTTCTTCTTCTTCTTCTTTCTTCTCCTTCTCCTTTCTTCTCCTTCTTCTTCTTCTTCTTGCTTCTTCTTTCTTCTTCTTCTTCTTCTTCTTCTTCTTCTTCATTTTCTTCAAAAACCAGTTACAGAGGAGGTCAAGATTTCGTCCCCGCTTTCAGAATCTGTGTCAAACATGATTTTACTCGTCAATTGATCGTAATAGGTAGTATACGCTGAAGTAGTGAACTGAGGCCATCTCAATCTGCATGGAATAATAAAACGATATGGAGTGAGCAACCGAAATGACGAAACGAATTCTGCGCCCGAGTCAAATGACTAATCGATCTGGAGACTCCTGTCCTGGTAACTCGCCTGATGTGACCCTCAGATAGACTCGCCAAGAGTGACACGGACTTTAATTAATTAAAGAGAGCAGCGATCCTGCAGAACTTACCAACATTTTTTTTCCCTGATCCGACTGCTGGATATGTTGATGTCATGGACGCTGATGATCCGGATGGAGGTCGTGGTCGATGGAAGAGGGAGAGGGGCTGGGTAGAAGGGAAGGAGCGGGGATGGGGGGAGGGGGAGGGGTTGACTGGGACATCAGGAGAAAGGAAGAGTGGGGGGCTCCTTCGTGCCTTGCTCTGGAGGTTACCTCGATTTCTATCTATCTCCTCGCCCATGGGGAAATCGTGTCGAACACTACGGTGTACACACTATATGACCGGTGAGCAGCTCATTTGTACACGAGCAAAGTGTGCAAGTGACATAAGTAATAGTAGTAATATTTCAGGTGGTATCCTGCAACTGGCGTTTGAACAGATACATTTTAAGTGCAGACTTGAAAGTCGGGAAGGAGGGGGCATGAGCCTCCTTTTCGCAGCCTGCGGTTATGACCTAACCGAATCCTCCTTGTTGACGATGCGGGCTGTGTCACTCTGTGTGTGTGTGTGTGTGTGTGTGTGTGTGTGTGGTGTGTGTGTGTGTGTGTGTGTGGTGTGTGTGTGTGCGTGTTGTGTGTGTCTCTTTGTTTCAAACATATGATATGAGAGAGAAAAAAAAGGGGGGGGAGGAGAGGAGGAGGGAGAAAGAGGGAGGGAGAGAGAGAGAGAGACAGAGGAATGAAGAAAAGAGAGAGAAAAAGGGAGGGGGAGTGAGAGGGAAAAGGAAGGTGGGGGAGAGAGTGAGAAAAGTGAGAGAGGGGAGAAAAGAAGAGAGAGAAGAAGAGCGAGACGAGAGAAGGGGAGAGAGAGAAGGAAGGGGAGAGAGAAAGTGGGGAAGGAAGGGGAGAAGTGAGGAGAAGGAGGAAACGTAGAGAGAGAGAAAAGGAAAGGGGAGAGAGGGGGGAAAGGGAGGGAGAGAGAGGGGGAGGAGGGGAGAAGGGGAGAGGAGAGAGGGAGAGAGAGAGAGAGAAGAAGGGGAGAAGAAGAGACAGGAAGGGGAGAGAGAGAGAGAAGGAAGGGAAGGGGAGAGAAGAGTGGGGAAGAGAAGGGAGAGAAGGAGAGAGAGGGAGAAGGAGGGGAGAGAGAGAGAGGGGAGAGGAGAGGTGGTGAGGAAAGGGAGAGAGAGAGGGGAGGAAGGGGAGAGAGAGAGTGTGAAGGAAGGGGAGAAAGAGAGAGGGAGAGAGAGCGAGAGAGAGAGAAGGAAGGGGAGAAGAGAGAGAAGGAAGGGGAGAGAGGAAGAGTGGTGAAGGAAGGGGATAGTGAGAGAGAGAGAGGGTAGAGAGGAGAGAGAGAGAGAGAAGGAAGGGGACGCGAGAGACAAGGAAGGGAGAGAGAGAGTGGAAGGCAAGAGAGAGTGGTGATGAAGGAAGGGGAGAAGAGATGAGGGAGAGAGAGAGATGAGAGAGGAGGGGGGAAGGGACGGAGAGAAGGGGAAGGAAGGGGAG
>JADBJO010003782.1:0-58808 GCA_016801955.1 Conus betulinus
ACACCTTTTTGATACATATATAAAACTCGAGTTAGACCTGTCTTGAATTATGGCAAATAGGTTCAAAGAAGAGCAACAAAGATGATCCATAATGAAAAGGATAACTCATACCAGGAAAGATGAAAAATATCTATAACTTCCTACACTCAAAATAAGAGGAGACTTGATTCAAAACATATAAGATATTAATGGTATTGATGATGTTGATAAAGCATGCTTTTTTGTACTCCACAGACAAAATAATACAAGAAAAGTGAAGATAAGATATCTAAACAATATTTCAGAACTAATTTGAGAAAATTCACATTCACTAACAGAGTAACCAAAATTTGGAATGAATTAACAACTAACATAAAACGTGCACCTAGTATTAATGTATTCAAGAACCTCATAGATAAACATGAATTAATAACCAAATAAAAATATGAATTTGATGGATAAATTAGACTGGGCTAGTCTACGACTGGACCAACAGATATAACAAAACAAAACAATAAAAAACAAACAAAACAAAACAAACAAACAACAACAAAAACAAAAAAAAAAACAAAATCAAAAACAAGAACATACAACGCCCCCAACAGACATAAGAAAAAAAAAGAAAATAAAACATATATATATATATATATATATATGTGTGTGTGTGTGTGTGTGTGTGTGTGTGTGTGTGTGTGCAGAAAGGACGTAACAGCCTAAATAGGCTAGACTGTTTGATACAACACCCCTGATCCTGATCCTGATCCTGATCCTGAGGATGGTGCATAGTGGAGCGACTTGACTGCTTCATGCGTCGCAAGACGCGGGAGCATCTAAGTCTTAAATTAAATAAGGTTCAAGCAGTCAGGATGCTTTTCTCATTCTTTTGTTTCTTTTAGTGAGAGAGAGAGAGAGAGAGAGAGAGAAGGACAGAGAGAGAGAGAGAGAGAGAGAGAAAAGAAGAGAGACAGAGAACTTTAAAAAAAAAAAAAAAAAAAAAGTAGGTCCCACCGAGATTTGAACTCGGATCGCTGGATTCAGAGTCCAGAGTGCTAACCATTACACCATGGAACCACTAACAGCAATGGAGGGAAATAAATAATATAATCATAATATCCTAACTGTGCTTTTCACTGACGGTTTTATGTTCATTGTTAAAAGATCAGTGCTGTGCTTTTTCAGTAATTCAACTGGACTTTCAACGCAATATCGTTCCGAATAATTTTCCACATAACTTACTGCAAACTTGTGTATTTTTTTTTTGTTTTGGTCTTTCTTTTCTAATCTTCAATGTTGAAGAGCGCAGTCGAAAAAACCGCCAATGAAACCGCAAGTAGGCCTAGAAATCGAATGGAGAGTATGTGTACACATGCCAGCATGTCTCAGCGAAAGGAACGGAAAAAGAGAGTGTCTGTAACAATTGTCAGAGATGAAGATGTAGTGCAGCATATTCTTCACGTCGAAGACAAGAAATCAGGTTTGTTGTTTTAGGGTGGGAGGGAGGGAGTGGAATCTTGTAATGTCACGATGCGCCTCCGGATATGGATCGACTTCAGTAGGCTAAGTCGCTGACAATGCTGGACACGGAAGTTCCTGTGATTTTAGAGCTCACACACTAGCACACCCTCAGTCGATTACACACTGTTGTACACACATGTGCGCACACATGTGTTAGGGATGTGTTGGGGCTGGAATAGCTCAGTTGGTAGAGCACCGGACTCGTGATCCTGAGGTTACGGGTTCGAATCTTGGTACAGGGGGATATTTCCCTTGGAGTTAACATTGGTTCCGACTCCATTCCCCATACAGTCCTTCGAATGAGACCATAAACCGAGGTTCCATGTGTGAACGCACGCACAACATCATGCACACATGTAAAATCCCATCACCAACTTTCTTCTTCCTTCCAATAATAGAGCCGGGCCGTTTTGGCGTAGAGGAAGAGAAGGCCAGTTTGGCCGTTACACATAGCAAGCACCTTGCCCGAAGTTGGAGTATGGCTGCCATAATGGCGGGATAAAAAACGGTCGTACACACATAAATGTTAGTAATGGTCAAAGTTATGACTGCGAAACTTGAAGAAGAAGCTTTGGCATATCTGACTGTAGTAACACACAGCCCCTACAGTCAGCGTCTTCAAATCATGATTAGACACTCACTGGAAGGAACTGCCGACAAAATACAATCCAAAATGTTTATCGACTTAGATAGTCTCAGTCTGTGACTCTCTTCCTTTCACGTATGCAGAGTTTTTAATCTAGATATTATATATTAGAATGGTGAACAGGCCTCTTAAGGCCTCTGACACCTTCAAGTTCAAGTTCATATGAAAGAAGGAAGGTAAAATATAGAAACAATTCAGTTAAATTGTGCGGAAAGTATCCCGGCAAACATCTTAGAAGATAGTTATGTTTTTTTTGTTTTTTTTCTAGGTAATGAAATTTTGCAATAAAAAAAACAAGCTGAAATGCACCTGAAAAAGTCTGTGAGTGCAAAACTGTGTTAGGTGTGCCCCCCTCCCCCTCCCTTTTATCTGGCCCTCAGTCTCGGGGGAAAAAAAAAAAAGGCAACACAGTAGGTGACAAAGCTGACAGCAGCAGTAAAGTAAGAATGGCTGTCACACCTTACACTAGTAGTAGTTACAGGCAATCTCAGTGCTTCAAACACTCTCAGGTAAGTTTTAAAAAGCAAGGGTGTTAGTTCCACCAGACAATACAGATAAACAAATCACAGGACTAAACACAGTGCATTTCAACCTCTCGGGTCTTCTTCAGGCAAAAGCAAACATTTATGACAATGAAAACGAAGAACAAGCAACCACTTGCCTTTTCGGAAGTCATATTCGGCGCAAAATGGGTGTGTTTAAGATTTGCTTCGTTTTTCCACCCTCATTCACCTCGTTTTGAAGCTTAACTTTCAAGTGAGATTAAGGTATGAGTGAGCTGAGTAGTGCTAAAAGCAGCACCTGCAGAACAGATATGCCCAAATTGGCTCACTGGACTTTGAATTCTTCTCCAAATGGACATAGTTCATGTGAACTGTGTTTGAATCCAGTAGAACTATGTTACTCCATCATGAAGACAGATGGATCCATGTTATTTCAGGGTCTCAGGTCTGTTTCCTGCTGTGAACATTGAACCAGCAAACAACTGTGCACAGTAAGATAGTTGGCAAGGAAGCTTGGGCCAAGGTCAGTGTTAACTCCTTTATCCCACCTCAGCCGATGGCTGGAAATGCCTGAAGTTTGTGGATGCCATTGGCAGCCTGCCTGAGGCTGCTGCCGATCAGTAAGAGCTGTTGGGGATTTTCCATCTGGCACTGAGCTCCTGCCAGTACTGTACACACATCCCCTGAGAAGGAAGTTTTCCCTCTTAACACTATCATTAGTATCAACACAGACCTCCTTCTGCTCTATGTGCCCAGTTAACACTGTCAACACAGACCCTCATTCTGCTCTGTGTGCCCAGTTAACACTGTCAACACAGACCCTCATTCTGCTCCATGTGCCCAGTTAACACTATTAACACAGACCCTCATTCTGCTCTATGTGCCCTCTTAACACTATCAACACAGACCCTCATTCTGCTCCATGTGCCCAGTTAAACACAGTCACAGCACTGAAATTCCCTCAGGACACCTGATTTTCACCATTTTTAACTAATTTTCCTTAAAAGCCTAAATCTGACAATGACTTTATTTTTGTGTACAGTGAAATAAAGCTATCTTTAATCTTCTTGATGATAAATGTTTTAAAAGTCAGAATAATTATTTTGTTGTTGTTTTGATCGAGTTGACAATGACGTACTTAAAACAAGAAGCACTGATGCAGTGCTTGAGGACACCACCGGTTTGGTTACTTTCTCTTCAAATTAACCAATGAAATGGATTGTTAGTAGCTTGCTGACTGGTATGATATGCTTACACCACTGGTTAAAAAATTCTGTGGTAAATTCGGTCATATTTATTTTTTAGAAGTTTCAAAATGGAGTGACTCACTGACTGAGGGTGGAAAATTAAGCAAAATTTAGAAAGAGAGGGGGTTAGCTACTGCCAAGGACATAGATAAACAAGCACAGGATAAGACACAATGCATTTCACCTCTTGTGTCTTCTTCAGGCAAAAAACAAATAATATTTAGGACAGTATGAACAAAGAACGTAAAGTCACTTATCTTCCCATGTATTTGGCACCCCAAACAAAATGGCGGCCAAGAGGTCGAAATGCATTGTGTCTTGTCCTGTACTTTATTTGTCTGTGTCCTTGGTGGTAACTAACCCTCTCTCTTTCTAAATTTAAAAAAAAAAAATTTTGAAAATTATTTTTGTAATTTCATTTTTAGGAGACTGTTGTTACCATTCTTGTGATGTGTCCTGAGTAACAGATTGCTTGCCAAAAGTACTTTCAGTTTTTCCACACGTCGCCGAGTGGTTAGTCATGCGCCGTGATCATTCTTGTGGTGTGCTATGAAAAAAAGTTAAGCCAAGGTTAAACGAATGACAGAAGGGTGCTCCGTTCTACCCTGGTTTCATACTGTGCGTACTCTTAAAGTCTGGGAACGTTTTTTTTTTTAAGTATAGGAAGAGTTTCTTGGTGATGTTTTGAATGGTAAAGGGTGAAATAAGTAAAGACAAAGCGTTTGGCAGAAATAGTTCTACACAATAGATAAAGCTTGGTCATTATATTCAAGATGGTCACCACTTACGGAAAAAAGCAGGTCTGAAATTTTGTTAGACATGGATGTGCATAGATCTGAACATAAAAGTTAGGTTGTTCCCAGTTTGAAGGGAATAGATAATAAGACAGAAGGCTTGTTTATGAGTGTTTCTATCTTTAAAAAAAACAAAAAAACATGATTTTTGCTTGAAGATAAGCTTGACATGGTTCATTTACATTTCTTTTCAACATAATTTTTGTACAAGTA
This sequence comes from Conus betulinus, assembly GCA_016801955.1. Lineage (NCBI taxonomy): Eukaryota > Metazoa > Mollusca > Gastropoda > Neogastropoda > Conidae > Conus > Conus betulinus. The sequence goes on from JADBJO010003782.1 coordinate 4,898, forward strand.
TGACAATGTAACTGGGAAACTTCGTTGACACTTGTGATGTTCATCTGATCTGTTGGAAACTTGGCTGGCACAGGAACCACCTTCGAGGTGTGTTCAGCATGTTGAACAACGTCACTGTCTCTTATCATGAATGTTGTGCCTGGGTTCTTTGTTATCTCTGCTTGTGTTACCTCCCTTTTAAGGGAAACAGTGCAGGGAAACTTACGAATGTCGTGGTTTGGTTGATTGTGATCTGTGCGTGTGTTACCTCCCTTTAAGGAAAACGGTGCAAGGAAACTTACGAATGTCGTGGTTCGGTTGATTGTGAAATCTGCTTGTGGTACGTCCCTTTAGGGGAAATGGTGCAGGGAAACTTATGAATGTCATGGTTTGGTTGATTGTGATCCATGCTCGTGTTACCTTGTGTCTTATCCTGTTTTCTGTGGAAGTGTCTGTCTGTTATGTTGGTGGTTGATTTAAGCCAGGTCATATTGTCTTGGCTGTGCATTCTGTCACACGACGGTCGTTCATACGCACTTGCATGCACACAGAGACAGTCATGTGCCCTGCACGCAACCACACATTCGACTCCTTTCTTTCAATAGAACGAACCAGAGTACAATTTTTATTTCCTCCCCCCAGTAAAAAGAGATTAAATCACTTTTTTTTTCCAGCTGCGCCTCACTTCAGTTGGTGTGATGGGGTTTTGATATTTCCTCGTTTTTTTATTTTTTTCTTTTTTTGCCAATATATCTTTCAAAGAGAACCCCCCCCCCCCCCCCCCCCCTTCCTTTTTTTTTTTTTTAAATTGTACTTCACAAAAAAAAAAGTCTATACATGTAAGTCACACTGACTTCATTCCATTCATTCATTTTATGAATTTCTCTCTCAGGCCACACAGACATCCCTATACAATAAATTATTCTGAGACCACAGACCCCAATTTTTAGTTGCCAAGATACTGCACTCCCGTGGGGACAGCCATCACATCAAACTTCAAAGCTGAAAATTCTCTCGGCAGCAGACATCTCAAATCATCTTCAGGGCTGTGAGGGGTTGCGAGGGTTTACATCTCAATAACACCTTCCATGTACAGGCACTTGCCCTTGAAAGACAAGGTGCTCTGTGTAAGTAATCTAACTTAATCGCTTACATGATGATTGATCACAGATCCCACATCTTACCCATGACTGTGTGAACAGGGTAGAATTTGGAAGTAATATTCGATCATGATCAAAACAAAAAATAAACAATCAAAATTCAGTATCGCAGTAAAAGCTTGTACTGAAATTTGATCAAATATGTTCAAACATTCTGTACTCGCCGTAGAATTGATAATCTCTGAGGCTACAAACTGTTGAGAGCTGAATTCTCGCTCTGTTCCAGGTTACATTTCATTGTCTTTTCCTAGCTGATCTTTCCTTTACCTTGGCTCTCTCTCTCTCTCTCTCTCTCTCTCTCTCTGTCCTCTCAAGTCCGCTGTCTCTGCTGAAGTGACAGGCAGTCTTTTTTTTTTTTTTTTTGCCCCAAGAGCACAATTCACTATAAAAGGAAAAAAATGACCAATGAGCTGCAAGCACCCCGTGAAGGTGAGTTTTCGATTCAAAGTGCACAAACATGGAAAACCATATCTTTTTTTTTTTATGTTTTCTCTCGGGGCGCATGGTACATACCAAAGTTTGGTCAAGGAATGACAGCAATAGTATAGACATGAATTTCACAGAAAAGACATTCTTTTTTGTTGTTGTGAATTTCACAGAAAAGACATGTGTTTTTGTTTTTTTGTCGTCAAATTTGACAGAAAAGACATGCTTTTGTTATTGTTATTATTGTTGAATTTCACAGAAAAGACATGCTTTTGGTTATGTTTTACTTTATTTTCACAGGAAAGACCAGTTTCTTTTGTACTGTTTTTTGTTGAATGGATTTTGTATTGTTTTTTGTTGAATTTCACATAAAAGACACACTTTTTTATTTGTTTCTTGTTGAATTTTACCGAAAAGACATTTTTGTTGTTGTTGAATTTCACAGAAAGGACATGCTTTTTATTTTGTTTTGTTTTTGGTTTCTTTAGTTGGTGAGGAAAGCCTAGAGGTATAGATTTCGGCTGCTGATCAAAATCATTGTATTTTGCCAAGTTGACATTGTTTGAAAACGACAATCCAGTCAATGTTTGAAGACTGCGCTTACTTCCTTGACTGGTATATGACCTTGACCTTTTGCAGGCCAGGGTGCTGAAGATGACGACATTGCAGGCAATGAGGTCTTCTCCTTCCGCACTCCCAAGAGGTCGGGACAGATGGCGGCAAGAGGTAACACAATGCACACTGCTGAACCTGCACTTGTTTACATCAAGACACAATTCCTGACTGGAACGTGGCATCACTGCCAGTCCCCCTAGATTTCTCTGTCATTTGGCTGTGCTGTTTCTGAAAGACATTCATTTGAATGATGTGCTCAAATGTTCGAATTTTTTTCTTTGAAGTTTTAACCCGCGTCTTTTGATGTTCAAACTCAAACTGACTTACATAGACACGCATGGTTCAGACTCCTCTAATACAAACCAGCTAACACTGACTCGCTGAAGTGAACATGCCAATGTAAGAGAAAACATGTGATATAGATACTCTGACAGACTTGCTAACACAAACACATAATACAGGCACATACTTTGACACACACTTGCTAACACAAACACACATAATACGGACACATACTCTGACACACACTTGCTAACACAAACACACATAATATGGACATATACTTTGACACACACTTGTGAACACAAACACACATAGTACGGACACACTGAGGTGTTTTATGTGCCAGTAGGAATAGTGAGAAGCTGTCTGGTTTAACGCTGCTGGAGCAGACTGCAGCTGGGTGTTTGTTTATTTTGTTCTCTTTTTTTTGGGGGGGGGGGGGGGAGGGGGGTTTTCCTTGCTGGCTGTGATCTAGAAAGCAGTGTTTTGTGCAAGATTTATGTCTGTTATCTTTAACATCTGAGGAAGACATTTATTTTGTTCTCTCTTTTTTTTTGGGGGGGGGGGGGGGGGGGGGGGGTGTTCCTTGCTGGCTGTGATCTAGAAAGCAGTGTTTTGTGCAAGATTTATGTCTGTTATCTTTAACATCTTAGGAAGATATTTGTCGAAAAATTACTTGTCTGTTTTGTATTTCATGTTAAAATATGCGCTACTTTGAATCTTTTGTGTGTGTGTGTGTGTGTATTTGGTTTGAATTGTGGGATATTCATCCGTAAGATGTGGAGAGTTTGTTCACCAGAGTCCATGCGTAAGATGCGGAGAGTTTGTTCATCAGAGTCCCTGCGAAGAAAAGAGGGGGTGGGAAGAGGGTCGGAGGGGCACTGTGTACCTGATGCCAGCACTTCGACCAAAGGTCAAAAGATCAAGTCCCGCAGCCTGGTGGCCACAGGGGAAGTGACCTATTGAAGGTTCACCATATCAAGAGTGTATTTTTATGGTGAAGGAGGCGAATTCTCCTCCTTCTGCCACCTTCACCTTCCCTGAACTGAGTCAGGTTCCTGTTTACTGTAAGGTTGACAAAGAGCACAGAGAGAGAGAGAGAGAAGATAAGGTAGGCAGACAGACACAGGATACTGCTTGCAACAGAACTCTGCGGAAAACCAGCAAGCCCATTGAGACACAGAAAGAGAGGCAACGAGCCAACACAATAAGCGCATCCATACCTAAACCTTTTTCTTTTTTTTATATATATATATATATATATATATATATATATGTGTGTGTGTGTTAAAATCTCTCTTACTTCATGTAAAAAGACATTTACTTGATATTAAGGTAATTGATAGAATTATTATTGAGTCTGCCAGCAACAGGGACAAACAAATTACAAGACAAAACATGACACGTTTCGACCTCATAGGTCTTCTTCAGACAAGATCAGCAACATTCAGGACAATGAAAACAAAGATCGAGCAATCACTTGTCTTGTCAAATTTGGTGCATGATGGGTGTTGAAATTTGTTTTAGTTTCCGCGTGCAGTCACCTCCCTTTGAGACTTATGGAACAAAACGATTGATGTTTCAGTCTCAGAGATTCGAGAAAACCGAACACCCAGTCTCCATGCCAGTGGAAAAGGAACGAAGAGAACGGCCCAGACAGGTAAGGTGTTGAGAACGACCCAGACAGGTAAGGTGTTCACTGAGAACGGCCCAGACAGGTAATAGGTGTTCACTGAGAACGGCCCAGACAGGTAAGGGTGTTAGAACAGCCCAGACAGGTAAGGTGTTGAGAACGGCCCAGACAGCTAAGGTGTTCACTGAGAACGGCCCAGACAGGTAAGGTGTTCACTGAGAACGACCCAGACAGGTAAGGTGTTCACTGAGAACGGCCCAGACAGGTAAGGTGTTCACTGAGAACGGCCCAGGCAGGTAAGGTGTTGAGAACAGCCCAGACAGGTAAGGTGTTGAGAACGGCCCAGACAGCTAAGGTGTTCACTGAGAACGGCCCAGACAGGTAAGGTGTTGAGAACGGCCCAGACAGGTAAGGTGTTCACTGAGAACGGCCCAGACAGGTAAGGTGTTGAGAACGGCCCAGACAGGTAAGGTGTTCACTGAGAACGGCCCAGACAGGTAAGGTGTTCACTGAGAACGGCCCAGACAGGTAAGGTGTTCACTGAGAACGGCCCAGACAGGTAAGGTGTTGAGAAACGGCCCAGACAGCTAAGGTGTTCACTGAGAACGGCCCAGACAGGTAAGGTGTTGAGAACGGCCCAGACAGCTAAGGTGTTGAGAACGGCCAGACAGGTAAGGTGTTGAGAACGGCCCAGACAGGTAAGGTGTTCACTGAGAAACGGCCCAGACAGGTAAGGTGTTGAGAACGGCCCAGACAGGTAAGGTGTTCACTGAGAACGGCCCAGACAGGTAAGGTGTTCACTGAGAACGGCCCAGACAGGTAAGGTGTTCACTGAGAACGGCCCAGACAGGTAAGGTGTTCACTGAGAACGGCCCAGACAGGTAAGGTGTTGAGAACGGCCCAGACAGGTAAGGTGTTCACTGAGAACGGCCCAGACAGGTAAGGTGTTCACTGAGAACAGCCCTGACAGGTAAGGTGTTGAGAACAGCCCTGACAGGTAAGGTGTTCACTGAGAACGGCCCAGACAGGTAAGGTGTTCACTCTGGGTATGACTGTTGTCATGATATAGAGGCCATGAATGTGTTGTACTGTGATGCTCTGCATGGTTGTGGGGTAGGCTTGTGATGGATTTCATTGTAAAGAATCTGTTGTGTTGTTTTGTTTTGTAGTGTTCTGTATTAAGGCAGAAGGACATTGTCATGATAAATTTCTCGGGGTTCAGTTTGGATTACATACACTTCCTTGGGAGACTGTATGGCCAAAGCGCTGTCAGTGCCACATATGTGCATGAATTACACGAATGTGATACAGCTTACCAAAGTCACTGTTAATGGTCAAAATTTACAAGATAGGGTGGAGATTTTGTTGGGAAATCAAGAGAATTGTGAACAAAATGCAGACGGTATGTGTTACGGATGGTGTGCGGTGCCTGTTTTGCTGTCTGACTCTCGCTGTCAAAAGTTTGGATGCGTGCAATGATTATACCCTACACATACCCACTCCATGCGAATATGGATAGCCAGGCAACACAAAAGTACACAAATTGATACAAAAACAAAGCTAATCACTTGTCGGCAACTTCAAATTGCCCTGCTAGTCCACACTGAACTTATCTCCCTTTCTTTTCATTTCACCACAGTCCATAGCATTTCCTTTTGAAATAACTTGATATGTAATCACTTCCACCATCCACAGAACGTCGGCACCATGTTGAGACTGATTGAAGGCTGAACTGAACACGGTATTGTCATTCTTGTTGCAAAAGACACAAAAAAAACGAACCAAATCAAAAACAAAACAAAAAGGAAAGAGAACACACACACACACACACACACACACACACACACACACACACACACACACACACACGCATGGGCACATAAAAAAGTTATCCATTCGAATGTGTAGCAGACTGTCCCTTAGTTTCTCTCTCTCTCTCTATCTCTCTCTGTGTCTCTTTCTGTCTCTCTCTCTTTTCTCTGTCTGTCTGTCTGTCTCTCTCTCTATCTCTCTCTGTCTCTTTTTTCTGTCTCTGTGTATCTCTCCCTCTCTGTGTGTGTCTCTGTCTGTCTGTCTGTCTGTCTCTCTCTCTTTCTCTCTCTCTCTCTCTGTGTTCAGTCCCCAGCCCCCCCAATCAGTGACACCACCACCACCCCACCTCCACTGCCATATTCCTGGGCTGAACATGTTCACGCATGTTTCTTTTTGGTGTGGTAGTCCCAAAAGCATGATGAAACACATAGCGCCACAGGTCCTTCCTTTTCTGTCTAGCAGATGAAATCTGGCCTTCAGGAAGTGGGGCAGGAAAGCCAGCATAGCCAGAAAACCAGCGCTGAAGGAAAAAAAAAGGGGGTTCTTTGTTTATGCTGCGGAAACTGACCGTGAACTTTCCTCACCTTATCAGGAATGGAATGCCAGTAACTTGGGAACTCATCTCTAAGGCTCTACAGCAGTTAGTTCACTAGCACTCTTATAGTTCAAAGAACTTAACAAAGTACAACCACACATGCATGCTGCTAACAGGATGGAGCAGTGAGTGGTGGAGTTAGCACGGGGGCTTGTGCGCCGTAACAGAGGGAAAAACTTATGGTTAGTACGTATGCTTGTGCTCTGTGTAGAAAACGTTTAGTCACTGGTGTGAGTCTGGTCATGTGAACTTGTTTTTTGCTCATTGTGTCCATGTTGATAGGTTGTGTTCAGTCCTTGGTATGACCTCAGTCGTGTGGACTTTTTGTTGTTTGGATGTGGTGGCGCCCTCTGGAGGGGGCCCCAGAGTCATGTTGGCTTTGTGTCTGTGTGGGGGTGTTTGTCTGCAGCAGAGGGCTTAGCAGATGGGCGAGTCATATTCATGTAGGATCAGATGAGGTATCGTCACCAAACAGCAGCAAAGCTGAGCGGAGGAAAACAGAAGCCATGGAAAGGAAAGGTGGGTTTTGATGTGATGTGACCCAAGTCACCTTTTTTGTGCTCAGGTCGTGATCAGTCGGCAATGCCAGGAAGGAAAAGACAACCCATGACATCGAAGGAGGGGAGAGTGCCCCAGACCACCACACCGTATCGTTTGAGGAAGAGAAACGTTGTTGGTTTGTGCCAGACATCTCTCTCTCTGTGTCTCGTGTCTCTCTCTCTTCAGCATGTTATTCTCTTCTTTCCCTTTAATCTACTTTAAGACACTAAAATTTGAATTTCTCAATCCTGTGGTCTGTATACAAAGGCAGGCTCTCTCTCTCTCTCTGTCTCTGTCGCTCTCTCCGTGTCACTTTCTCTCTCTCTCTCTTCCCCCACACCCTCATCTTCCCTCGGCCCCTCCCCACTCTCACCCTGTCAGTGTGTGGCAGATTCCCCTTGAGGTGGAAGTATACTCTGAGCTAGATTTAAATGGCTGTTTCAGGTGCACTGTCTCCATGTAGGCCTGGTGTCTCTGATATGTACACTTTGCATTGGAGTGAAACTGAAAGGTCCATGACCTGTTGGGAAGGTCAGGTTGCCCAGGAATACAGTGGACATTTCCGTTCTTGCTTCCCTGCGTTACATGACCTTGGATTCAGAGTCGGGTGACTGTAGGTGGTAATTGAATCGTGCAAGCCAAAACAGAATTACTGATCCGCTAGACAAAGGAACACATTACAAAAAGAGACATGCGTTTCGACCTGTTGGGCCTTCTGTAGACAGGACTGACAAAGCAGTAGGAACGAATGATGAACAGTCACTTGCCTAAAAACAGTCACTCGTCTTCATTTCAATTTTCCTTTTTTCATATCTCCTTTCTTTTAAGGGATTTTATTTGCTGTATTCGTATCTTCCTTCAGGAGGTAGCTTTTTTTGTTTTTTTTATTTATATTTATCTCCCTTCTTTTAGGGTGAAGAGTTGCTTTCATAAATACACTGTGTATTTTTCTTGTTTCGGGGGAGAGTTCTCTTTCTCTTTGTATACTTTGTATGCATTTTTTCTTCTTTCATGGGGAGAGTTCCTCTTTCTCTTTGTATACTTTGTATGCAGTTTTCTTCTTTCATGGGGAGAGTTCTCTTTCTCTTTGTATACTTTGTATGCATTTTTCTTCTGTCATGGGAAGAGGTCTCTTTCTTAAATACACCGTGCATTCGTTTTCCTTCTTTCAGGGGAGAGTTGTCTTTCTTTAGTAGGCTCTGGAGTGTAGTTTTCCTTCTTTCAAATGGGGGGGGGGGGGGTATATTTCTTTAGTTCTGTAACTCCATTCTGTCAAGAAATGATTATTTTCTTTCATTTCTCTCAGTATGTGAATCACCTGTTTTTATGGGCAGAGTTGTCTTTCTTCAGTACACTGTGTATGTATGTATCTGTATTCTATCAGGAGGTATTGTCTTTCGTCAGTACACTGTGTATTTATGTATCTGTATTCTATCAAGAGGTAGTGTCTTTCGTCAGTAGACTGTGCTTGTAGGTATCTGTATTCTGTCAGGAGGTAGTGTCTTTTCGTCAGTACACTGTGCATGTGTGTATCTGTATTCTGTTAAGAGGTATTGTCTTCTTCAGTACACTGTGTATGTAGGTATCTGTATTCTGTCAAGAGGTATTGTCTTTCGTCAGTGCACTGTGTATATATATGTATTTGTATTCGATCAACAGGTATTGTTTTTCGTCAGTAGACTGTGTATGTATGTATCTGTGTTTTATCAAGAGGTAGTGTTAAGCTTCCTGTACCAGTACCTCCCTCTTTTCTTCTGGTGGGTAGTTGTCCTTTTTGTATTCCATGTGCGTACCTTTCTTCTTTCACACAGGTTTTCTGTGTGTGTACATCTTTTCTTTCAGATGGAAAGTTTTTTGTTGGGTTTTTTTTTTTTTTTTCCTTTCCTTGTACATTTCCCTTTTTTAGGAGTGGGGAGTGTGTGTATGCATGTGCGTGTGAGGTGTGGATGTGTGTGTGTGTGTGCAAATGAGGTGTGTGTGTGTGTGTGTGTGTGTGTGTGTGTGTGTGTGTGTGTGTGTGTGTGTGTGTGTGTGTGTGTTGTGTGTGTGTGTGTGTGTGTTGTTTATGTATTCTCCATAACTAAAGGGCTCTGGTAGCATGCTGAATAGATTATAGTGGTTCATGAATCTCTGTGGACCTGTCTGTCCACGTTTCTTTGTCATGTCTGTCTCAGTCCCAGGTCTCCCATTCCATCTGATCCATGTCTGTCTGTGTCTGCAGAGCTGTTCTTTTGAACTTCAACACTAGTTTGGCCCCGGCTCTAGACAAGGAAGAAGAACTATAGATAGATAGATAGACAGACAGACAGCTGATGCATAGTGGGCTGCTGGACATCTGATACACATTGTTTTTAGATTCTAACATCGGTTGAACTGTTGAGTATCTAATGGACTTTCAACCACAAGTTCTGCTGAGTTTGTGAATACCATTTTTTTTTTTTTTTTTTTTTTAGGATTAAAGTTCTGTTCTAATCCATTGAATAATTGATACAGATTCTTTTTCAGTCATAACTTCAGCTGGTCGTGTTATGCAGCAAATAGACTCATTTTATTGTAGGTTCTGCTAAGTGTCTGAGGGACACTTTTTTTTTTTTCATCCCATGTTGATGAAGAGAGAGAGAGAGACAGGAAGTGACCTTCGGGTGTTGTTAGAAAGACTGGAAGTGACCTTCGGGTGTTGTTAGAAAGACGGGAAGTGACCTTAGGGTGTTGTTAGAAAGACGGGAAAGTGACCTTCGGGTGTTGTTAGAAAGACGGGAAGTGACCTTCGGGTGTTGTTAGTAAGACGGGAAGTGACCTTCGGGTGTTGTTAGAAAGACGGGAAGTGACCTTCGGGTGTTGTTAGAAAGACGGGAAGTGACCTTCGGGTGTTGTTAGAAAGACTGGAAGTGACCTTCGGGTGTTGTTTGCCAATGTAACGCATGGTCTCTGTTGTGTGCAGATGATTCATCGGATGATGACAGTGTTGGGGAAGAGAGCAATGATGAGGAAAGCGAGGAAGAAGAAGAGCACGTGAAGACAGACTGCTGCAAACCAGGCACACAGAGGAAAGCTGCAGTGGAGCTGGTAGAGCACATAGTTCATTTGGTAGAGCACATAGTTCATTTGGTAGAGCACATGGTTCATTTGGTAGAGGACATAGTTCTTTTTGGTAGAGGACATAGTTCATTTGGTAGAACACATAGTTCATTTGGGTAGAGGACATATTCTTTTGGTAGAGGACATAGCTCATTTGGTAGAGGATGTAGTTCATTTTGTAGAGCACCTAGTTCATTTGGTAGAGGACGAGTGGTTTCATTTGGTAGAGCACATAGTTCATTTGGAAGAGGACGTAGTTCATTTGGTAGAGGACGTAGTTCATTTGTAGAGCACATAGTTCATTTGGTCACTGAGAAGTTGCCTTGTCACTGAAATGCTTAGTTTTGTTCTGTGGTAAGACTATGACAATACCAGGCACATTAAGAAGGGATGTCACTATGTATTGAACCATGGCATTCATTTAATTTTTCTCATACTGACCCGTCCAAACTAACGCCTCATTTCCACTTGATGTGGAACATGGCCACATGATCAGGATCCCCCCCCCCCCCCCCCCCCCCCCCCCCCCCCCCCAAAGAAAAAAAAAAAATTAGGAGATCAGGAAGCTAGCCTCACATCCACTTTTAGTTATCCAGTAAGAGTGATTGCCCTTTATGAATTCACTTCATCAAGAAAAGTGTTCAAACTAACTCGGTTTTTTTTTTTTCCTTTTGCCTGGAGGGATACGCCCCCTTTCTTCTTTCGGACTTGGGCGTGTTTTACGGCGGTATTGAATCCCCCCACCATATGTTCATGTTGGCTTATTTTTGATAAGGAGAGGCTGCTTTTTCTTTGTGCTTCTGGAGAAGGAATTTTGGAAGACAATTCCTGTAAATGTGGCCTATCTCCGTCTATCTGTGACCCTCAACCCCATTATCATTGACCTTGGCCCATGTCGTTGACCTTGGCCCATTATCGTTCATCTTGGCCCATTATCGTTCATCTTGGCCCATTATCGTTCATCTTGGCCCATTACCGTCCAGCCTGGCTCATTATCGGTGACCATAGCCTGTTATCGTTCACCTTGGCTTCTTTCAAGTCGACTTTGAAACACGCTGCTATTTCGATATCTTCTGGGTGCCTGTGCTTGTGAAATAGAGATAGGGTGATAGAGATATATGTATATAGAGAGAAGAAGAGATAGAGAGAGTATATATAGAAAGAAAGAGAGATATATATATATAGATATGTAGAGAGAGAGAGAGGTAGGGAGATATAGATAGAGAGATGTATAAGAGAGAGATAGGGAGATAGAGATATATTTTGAGAGAGAGAGAAGGGGAGATAGAGAGAGAGATAGATTGGGAGACAGAGATATATATGGAGATATATATTGAGAGATAGCGAGATAGAGACAGAGATGGAGAGATGTATAGAGGGAGACAGAGATAGAGACAGAGAGATAGATATTTAGAGAGGGAGACAAAGAGAGACAGAGAGAGATGTATATCTAGAGAGAGGGATATATATATATATATATATATATATATATGCAAAAGAAAAAAGACACAAGGACAACAAGCTGTCGTGGTTATAAATGAAATTTTTCGGCTTTATTTGCCTTCGTCAGCACATGACATCCTCCCTGAGTGCCAGCAGGTAAGGTAGTGAGGGAAGAGTCGTAAATATTTCAATATGACGTAATGTATATACATAAAGAGAGACAGAGAGATATGCATATATAGAGAAAGAGAATTATATAGGGGAGACAGAGATATAGACAGAGGGATAGTGATATATAGAGAGGGAGATAGAGATAGATAGGTGGAGAGAGATGTATATATAGAGAGAGATAGAGAGATCTCTCTGCCACTTGTGTCCTCAGGCGGAGCATTGCAGTTGCAGACTTTGGTTGCTCTGCAAGTTCGTAGCACCTGACAACCCTGGACGGGTTTTACCTTCGAAGAGAAGGTGGCGCTTGACTACCTTGGGGGGGAGGGGGGGGGGGGGGGGGGGGGGATGAGAAGGTTGCGCTTGACTGCCATGGGAAGGGGGGGGGGGGGGGGGGGGGGGGGGGGGTCATTTAGTCTACGTGTCAAGGCACCCCTGCTGACTATATACTGGCACTTCATGTCGCCGTAGTGACAGAACTCTTTCATATACTTGTATAACATACTGGCACTTCATGTCGCCGTAGTGACATGTCCTTGTATTTCTGGCTGTTTGTTGACCTGGCCTGGTGAGGTGGCAGTGTGTGTTTGAAAGGGATTTTGAAGTGGGCACGACCAGTACCCCCCCTCCCCCCCTCTCTCCCAAGACATACTGGACATACTGGAGGGGGGGGGAGGTCCTCTCCTCTTCCTGATGCTGGGCTTTACAAATTCCTTGATCTTTTTGACCTGGGCTTATTTCTTGTCACCTTGCGCACTGACCTGGGCTTATTTCTTGTCACTTGCGCACTGACCTGGGCTTATTTCTTGTCACCTTGCGCACTGACCTGGGCTTATTTCTTGTCACGCTGCGCACTGACCTGGGCTTATTGCTTGTAGAATTTTGCAAATAAGATAATGAAATCAGAGACAGTGTCTGTAGCTCTTGCTTTACGTCAGACAGTACAAGTTCCTTGTCAATCAAAGACTTGCAACAAAAAACGAACATTTCCGAGTCGCCAACTGATGACAATTCATCCAAAATTAGTGTGTATAATGTGACATTCAAAGAGCAAATGAGAAATTATCCGCTCCTCTTACTCACAAAACTGACATATAGACGAGTTTTACTAAATGATGCAGAAACAAGAATGTCGGGGTTAGAAGTAGTTTTATGCAGCTGTCTCATTTGAAATCATTTCCGTTGTGCAACTCCAGGTAGTCTATAACCATGTGAGTTAAGGTCTAGCCAGTCCTGGTCCATTTTTGTGTTGCCACCTATAACCATGTGAGTTAACGTCTTGCCAGTCCTGGTCCATTTTGTGTTGCCACCTATAACCATGTGAGTTAACGTCTTGCCAGTCCTGGTCCATTTTTGTGTTGCCACCTATAACCATGTGAGTTAACGTCTTGCCAGTCCTGGTCCATTTTTGTGTTGCCACCTATAACCATGTGAGTTAACGTCTTGCCAGTCCTGGTCCATTTTTGTGTTGCCACCTATAACCATGTGAGTTAACGTCTTGCCAGTCCTGGTCCATTTTTGTGTTGCCACCTATAACCATGTGAGTTAACGTCTTGCCAGTCCTGGTCCATTTTTGTGTTGCCACCTATAACCATGTGAGTTAACATCTTGCCAGTCCTGGTCCATTTTTGTGTTGCCATCTTATAAACTCTCTCCCACCAGTTTTTTCACCTTATGCAGACCACCAATGCCGAGGAGTATTTCGACCTTCACGCCTCAGCAGTGGTGACCTCTGACCGGACACTGTCCCGGCTGGAGCTGCCCCAGATGGATGTCGAGGAACTGCGATTGACCTTGGACAAGGTCGGGGCCACGCACATGAAGCAGCGCATGGCGCTGTGCCACCAGCACCAGGAGCTGTTCCGCCGATGGATGTTCACGATGTGGTGAGCTGCTGAGAGAAAGGGGACTTTGGGGAGGGGGGGTTTGACAGGGATGTCTTGGTGGTTTGACATTGAGGACGTGTGCATGTGCTCATGGGTTCGTGACTTGATTCTGGCCAGGGCTGCCGCTCCTGCGTGGCCAGTTTGGGTCAGTCTGCATTACTTCATTTGGACTCTGATAACTCTGAAGCAGTTTCGCTGAGATGCTGATGATTTCGTGTGAATACTGCAAAAATAAGTGTGTGGGGACATGTCAAAATTTCGTGCAAAATGGTGTACTTTCAGGTGATTGATGCTTTCAGAGATGTCTTGTGCCAGATTAAAAGAGATAAGTGATTGCTCGTTCATTTTCGTTCTGTATCTTGCCTGAAGAAGACCTAAGAGGTTGAAATGCTTCGTGATTTGACTTGTGATTTGTTTGTCAACATATTTTGGGTAGAGCTTTATCAACAATTCTTCAGATTTGTGTCGATTTCCGCCTGCAGTCGCCTCCCTTTGTGATTGGATGAAAATATTTTAGTCTTTTTCAGGAGCAATCCATCATCATCTGATGTCCAGTTGAGTAGAAGTTACTGTAACAGAATTGTGTGCCATGATTCTTTTCTCTGTCTTCAATGTATTTGAGTGAAGCAGATGTATGGACACTTTTGTATATCGATCTGTAAAAATTTGTTGTAGCAAATTTGGACCGCAAGACAATGGTCATGTACTGACCGACTCCATAGTGTGATAATGTCAATCTGTGTGTGTGTGTGTGTGTGTGTGTGTGTGTGCGCGCGCTCGCACGCACGTACGTTTTTGTGTGTGTGCGTGCCTGCGTGTGTGTGTATACGTGTGTGTGTGTGTGTGTGCAGCAATGGCTTCAATGTGTTGCTATACGGTGTTGGCTCCAAACGTCACCTTATGGAACAGTTCCGCAGTCAGTACCTGGCCAAGTTCTCTCTCACTTGTTGTCAACGGCTACTTCCCAGTCTCAACATCAAGCAGGTTAGTTGTGGATTTAAAGGAATTAAGTTGGTGATTTTTTTTTCCCCCAGAGTTTCTGATAGCAAACAGTTGATGTATGTCACATGTGTCACTATGTGTGTATGTGTTGAGGTATGTGTCACTGTATTGATATATGTGTCAGTGTGTGTATGTGTTGATGTATGTGTCACTGTGTGTGTATGTGTTGAGGTATGTGTCACTGTGTGTTGATATACGTGTCAGTGTATGTATGTGTTAAAGTATGTGTCACTGTGTGTTGATGTATGTGTCAGTGTATGTATGTGTATGTGTTGATGTATGTCACTGTGTGTTGATGTATGTGTCACTGTGGGTATGTGGATCCTGTATCTGATTATTGATATGTGTCGGTGTCACTGTATGTTGGTGTATCAGTGTGGCATGTTTTGATGCATGTGTCAGTGTGTGTGTGTATGTATATGTGTTAATGTGTGTGTGTGTGTGTGTGTTAATGTATGTGTGTGTGTGTGTTTAATGTATGTGTGTGTGTGTGTGTGTATGTATGTGTGTGTGTGTGTGTGTTGTGTGTGTGTGTGTGTGTTAATGTGTGTGTGTGTGTGTGTGTGAATTTATGTGTGTTTGTGTATGCTAATGTATGTGTGTGTGTGTGTGTTAATGTGTATGTACGTATGTGTGCGCACGTGAGTGTGTGTATGTTAATGTGTGTGTGCCTGTGTGTGTTAATGTATGTGTGTGTATGTGTTAATGTATGTGTCAATGTGTGTTGATGTATGTGTCACTTTTGTGTGTGTTGATGTATGTGTCACTGTGGTGTTCATGTGTGTGTTTTGAAGTGTGTGTCACTGTGGTGTTCGTGTGCGTGTTTTGAAGTATGTGGCACTGTTATGTTCATGTGTGTGTGTTTTGAAGTATGTGTTACTGTGGTGTTCGTGTGTGTGTTTTTGAAGTATGTGTTACTGTGGTGTTTGTGTGTGTGTGTTGAAGTATGTGTCACTGTGTGTGTCGTGTGTGTGTGTTTTGAAGTATGTGTAACTGTGTGTATAGATGTATGTGTCACTCTCTGTGTGTCAAATCATGTGTCAGTGTGTGTCATGTGTCGCAGATACTGACCAGCATTACAGAAGACATTCTGGGACATGAGGGCAGCTTTCGGTCCCCACTGGACCACGTGGAGTTCATCGGCCAGCACCTGGAGAGTCAAGGTCAGACTGACGGTCACTGGCTGGACTGAGTGAATAAAGGCTTGCGTGGTCAACACTGCCCATCACTGGTCCACACCTGACGTTCTTGTCTCTGTGTTATAGTGTGTCGTCTCTGTGAATGTGCATGTTGATGTCTCTGTGTTATAGTGTGTCGTCTCTGTGAACGTGCATATTGATGTCTTAGTGTTATAGTGTGTCGTCTCTGTGAATGTGCATGTTGATGTCTCTGTGTTATAGTGTGTCGTCTCTGTGAACGTGCATATTGATGTCTTTGTGTTATAGTGTGTCGTCTCTGTGAACGTGCATATTGATGTCTGTGTGTTATAGTGTGTGTCGTCTCTGTGAACATGCATGTTGATGTCTGTGTGTTATAGTGTGTCGTCTCTGTGAATGTGCATGTTGATGTCTGTGTGTTATAGTTTGTCGTCTCTGTGAACGTGCATATTGATGTCTCTGTGTTATAGTGTGTCGTCTCTGTTGTTGTTGTCTTGTTTGTCATTTCTTCAGATGGATTCCCCCGTCTCCTTGACAAAGGTTGTCTCTGTGAACGTGCATATTGATGTCTTTGGTAATATATTGATGCCTATGCAACGCAGGTTGATGTTAGTACAGTGTAATCAGTGTCTGTGTGTTATATATGATGTCTGTGTCTTAAATACCGATGTCTGCATTTTTTGCTTTTTGTTATTGATGTCTGTGGATTAAATGTTAATGTCTGTGTTACACATAGCCTTTTAAAAAAGATGTATCTAGGTGTGTGATTGTTTTACCATCAAATTCAGTTCCATGTGCGTCTATGCTTCTGATTTTTTTATGGAACAGGCTGACTAGCCCTTCTGTGAAGCCTGTAAATACTTAAGGAACAACATTGTGAACTCTGCAGGTACAGCACTGTGAAGTCTGCAGGTACAGCACTGTGAACACTGCAGACACAGCACTGTGACACACTGCAGGCACAGCACTGAACACTGCAGGCACAGCACTGTGAACAGTACAGGCACAGCTTTGTGAACACTGAACACAGCACTGTGAACACGGCAGGCACAACACTGAACACAACACTGTGAACACTGCAGGCACAGCACTGTGAACACTGCAGGCACAGCACTGTGAACACTGAACACAGCACTGTGAACACTGCAGGCACAGCACTGTGAACACTGAACACAGCACTGTGAACACTGAACACAGCAATGTGAACACCGCAGGCACAGCACTGCAGGCACAGCACTTTGAACACTGCAGGCACAGCACTGTGAACACTGAACACAGCACTGTGAACACTGCAGGCACAGCACTGTGAACACTGCAGGTACAGCACTGTGAAGACTGAACACAGCACTGTGAACACTGCAGGCACAGCACTGTGAACACTGCAGGCACAGCACTGAAGACTGAACACACACACTGAACACTGCAGACACAACACTGTGAACACTACAGGCACAGCACTGTGAACACTGCAGGCACAGCACTATGAACACTGAAAACAGCACTGTGAACACTGCAGGCACAGCACTGTGAACTCTGAACACAGCACTGTGAACACTGCAGGCACAGCACTGAAATCTGTGAACACTGCAGGCACAGCACTGAAATCTGTGAACACTGCAGACACAGCACTGTGAACACTGCAGGCACAGCACTGTGAACACTGCAGGCACAGCACTGTGAACACTGAAAACAGCACTGTGAACACTGCAGGCACAGCACTGTGAACACTGCAGGCACAGCACTATGAACACTGAAAACAGCGCTGTGAACACTGCAGGCACAGCACTGTGAACTCTGAACACAGCACTGTGAACACTGAAGGCACAGCACTGTGAACACTGCAGGCACAGCACTATGAACACTGAAAACAGTACTGTGAACACTGCAGGCACAGCACTGTGAACACTGAAGGCACAGCACTGTGAACACTGCAGGCACAGCACTGAAATCTGTGAACACTGCAGGCACAGCACTGTGAACACTGCAGGCTATGAAACGAGGTTCCGTATGTGTATGCACACATTACATCTTGCACACACGTAAAATCCCATCACCAGCTTTCTGAAGAGAAGGCCAGTTTGGCCATTGGACTGGACAACACCTTGCACATAGCATGCACTCTGCGCAAGAAATTGAAAGAAGGAAGGAGGTAAAGGACAACACCTTGCACATAGCATGCACTCTGCGCGAGAAATTGAAAGAAGGAAGGAAGTAAGGAAACTGAGTGCATGATACTGACTGGATGACACGGGAAACGACTGAATGAATGAAGTGCTGGCAGGCAGCTCTTCAGTCAACACTACCCATGAAGGCCGCCCGTTGCATACACGACAGTGTGGACTGTCAGCACCTAGGAGCTTTGGTGAAATATGGCCCTTTGCAGTCGGCTGGGCTGTAAGCCACATTTCCAACCCATCCAACCTTTGGCTAGGCGCTATATAAATGCTGTGTTGTTGTTGTGGTGGTGGTGGTGACATATGACTGTACAACCCGTTCAGAGTGCACATTGGCTGGCCGTTCGGGACAGGCTGTCGTCGTTGTTGTGTTTGTATGTGCTGTTGTTAATTTTTAAACTGAATTTGGTCAAGTTTTGTTGTGTATGTTTGGTTGCTGATTTTTAAGCCAGGATTTGGTCAAGTTTGTTGTTGATGTTTTTGTTGTTGATTTTTAAACCTGAATTTGGGCAACTTTTGTGGTGTATGTTTTGTTGTTGATTTTTAAAACCTTAATTTGGTCAACTGAGTCTGATGAATCAACCAGAGAACCATTGCCCTTGTCCAAGTCTGTTTCATCGAGGATGACACTAATGCAATGGATGGATGTCGATTGTGCAGGTGGTGGTTTGTGTGGATTGTTTCCCTTTTCAGCTCAGGGTTTTGTTTGTTTTTTGTACATTGTGACAGCTGTTAAGGTTTTCTCTTTGCTTTTTCATTAGTTGTGACAGCCTTTAAGGAGTAGTTTTGTTTTGTTTTGTTGGTTTCTTTTTCATAAGTTGTGACAGCCCTAAATAGGGTTTTTTTGTTTGTTTTTCATTTAGTTGTGACAGCCTTTAAAGGTTTTTTAAAAGATTTTTTGCTTTGTTTTTCATGAGTTGTGACAGCCCGTAAAGATTTTTTGTTTGTTTTGTGTTTTTCGTAAGTTGTGACAGCCTTAAAGTGTTTTTTTTTTCATTAGTTGTGACAGCCTTTAAATTTTTTTTTTTTTGATTGTTTTTCATGAGTTGTGTCAGCCCTTTCAGTGTCAGCAGTTTAGAAAAAAAGGAAAAAGGTTATATTCTCACAGTCTTTAACACTGAAGAGACAATGAACTGTTCAAGGTTCGTCAAGTCTTGGGCGTGGCATGACGGAAAGTAGAGATTAGAGAATATAAAGTGAAAATGAAGAAAAAAAAAAAAACACCTCTTCCAGATGGCAGTGATTCCACAGCCATGAATCTGTGTGAAGATCCTGCAACCTGTACACCTTTTGTTTTCTTTTTTTTTTCCCCTGACAGGCAATGAAGACATCTACCTGGTGGTTCACAACCTGGACGGGGCCACACTGAGAGGGGAGACAACCCAGAACGTGTTGAGCCTGTTGGCGCAGGTCCGTGGGGTTCACCTGCTGGCCTCCGTCGACCACATCAACGCTCCACTCAGTGAGTAGAAATTGATCACAATAGAATTGATCACATTAGTGCTCTGCTCAGTGAGTAGAATTGATCACATTAGTGCTCTGCTCAGTGAGTAGAATTGATCACATCAATGCTCCACTTAGTGAGTAGAATTGATCACATTTGTGCTCCGCTCAGTGAGTAGAATTGATCACATCACTGCTCCGCTCAGTGAGTGGAATTGATCACATCAATGCTCCACTTAGTGAGTAGAATTGATCACATTTGTGCTCCGCTCAGTGAGTAGAATTGATCACATCACTGCTCCGCTCAGTGAGTGGAATTGATCATATCAAAGCTCCGCTCAGTGAGTTAAATTGATCACATCAGCGCTCCATTCACTGAGTAGAGTTGATCACACATCAGTGCGCCGCTTAGTGAGCAGAACTGATCATATCAGTGCTCCGCCCAGTTGTAGAATTGATCACATCAATGTTCCACTCAGTTGTAGAATTGTTCACATAAGTGCTCCGCTCAGTGTATAGAATTGATCACATCAATGCTCCGCTCAGTGTGTAGAATTGATCACATCAATGCTCCGCTCAGTGTGTAGAATTGATCACATCAATGCTCCGCTCAGTGTGTAGAATTGATCACATCGATGCTCCGCTCAGTGTGTAGAATTGATCACACCAATGCTCCGCTCAGTGTGTAGAATTGATCACATCAACTCTCCATGCAGTGAGTAGAATTGATCAAATCAAAGCTTTGCTCAGCGAGTAGAATTGATCACATCAACACTCCGCTCAGAGAGCAAAATTGATAACATCAATGTTCCACTCAGTGAGTAGAATTGATCACATCAACACTTTGCTCAGTGAGTAGAATCAGGGTTCGTATGCCCCTTGAAGACCCTTGAAAGCCCTTTAAATTTCAACTGGGTCAAAAAGGCCCTTGAAAAACCCTTGAAAACTGCAGACATCCCTACCATCCCTTGAAATCCCCATAAAAAATCGTTTTCGGACCAAAAAAACTGACCGTAACATTTGAAGACGAATCGGAGAACAAACGCGAACGAGACTTCGGACATCGATTTTCGCCTCTCGAATCGTGTTGCGTGTCGTCTGCTTTTCAAGCAAAGGGAAGCAATTCAATAGTCGGTTATTGTTTGCGCATGCGCAGTTCGACTTCCGACAAAGGGCGCCATGCTCCCTCATCTTCGGCGAAGTCCGATACTGTTGCGTCTGTCATTATGCCAAAGGGGAATTACGCATTTGATCCGTTGTGGCTACAGAAGGAAGAATATCGAAGCTGGATCACTGAATGCAGAGACAACAAACATGCGTTTTTCTGTAAAGTATGCAAAAAGACCGTTCATGTTCGGACAATGGGCGAATTGGTGGTTGCAAATCACGGAAAGAGGAAAAAAATACGTGGAATTGGATAAAGCGAGTAGGCCGTTGGTAGTCTTACGGACTTAGTTCGGCAATCATCAAATTCATCAAATCGGGTCAGACCCTTTCCTCAGTAAGAATCGTCAGCCACTCCACAATAACAGCAAGTGGGACAGATGTGTTGAAAGCTGAAGTGTTGTGGACGATTCATGCCATCAACAATCATTACAGTTTCCGATCTGCTTAAGACAACGCGAAACTGTTTGCAGCAATGCTTCCATATTCCTTGATTGCGATGAACTATCGGAGTGGGGAAACCAAAAGTAGATGTCTTGCAACTTTTGGCATTGCTCCTTTTTTTTCTGTCAGAACTGAAAAAAGAGTGAAATCACAGACTGAATCTTCAAATCAATCGTCACGTCGTCTCCATAGACTTTTAAGTGACTCATTTAAGTGCGCATTTGTTAAAAGAAAAAATCCTACATTCATGTTCAAAAAGACAGCATTCATACCACACCCCTCCCCCCTAACTACTACTACCAGCTAGCCTACACACACACGCGCGTGCGCGCGCGCACACACACACACACACACACACACACACACACACACATACCAACAAAACAAACAAAAAAATCATTTATCTATTTTTTATTCACTTAATTTTTCTGTTATTACAGTTACTTTCATTTTATTTCATCTAGTTATTATAATTACTACCATTATCATTATCATGACTATCCCTTCTATATATATAATTATATCAAAAAAATTATGTATAATATAAAAAAATCCCCCCCCCCCCCCCCCCCGCCCCCCTTACTTAGCATTATTATCAATCCACCTTAACCACAACCATCACAAATATATATCACACCACCTAACTAAACCAGCTACACAACCCCATCGTTTCACTCCCCCGTCCCCCCATCCCCCCCCCCCCCCACCCCCCCCCCCCCCCCCCCCCCCCCCCCCCCCCCCCCCCCCCCCCCCCTCTCATAATCCCCTCTGTCGTTTCCGTCTGGCAGCCATTCTTCCTACCACATGGACAGATAAGTCACTCTCTTCGTTCTTTGTTTGTACTGTCCTAAATGTTAAATGTGATGGGTTTTTTTTTTTTTTTTTTTTTTTTTTCCCCCCTGAAGAGACCCAAGAAGTCGAATTGCATTGTGTCTTGTCCTGTGCTTTGTTTGTCAATGTCCTTGGGGGTAACTAACCCCCTCTCTTTCTACATTTTGCTTCATTCTCAGCCATCAGTCACTCCATTTTGAAATGGGAAAAAAAAAAAAAAAAAAAACCCAGTTAATGTGGAGCTGCAGGAAGGCTACCCACATTCGCCTTTTCAAAAGGGATTACCCTGCTCCCTATCCTGCCCAGAACAAGCGTTAGGTTAGTCCAGGCCCGCCAACCATTCACACACACTTCCACACGACAGCACATACAGTGGCTGTATTTTAAAAGTAAAGTTTGCTGAGCTCCCTCCTGAAATGTGCTAGAGAGGAGGCCTCGGCTGCAGCTGCCGGTAGAGAGTTAATGAATATGTCATGCTTTTTGATGAATCATTGAACAAGGACTTGAAACAGAAGCAGCTGGAAATTCATGTCAGATACTGGTCTGGAAAGCAGATTGAAGGTTTTCTTTTCTGATTTCTCAATTTCTGTATAAAGACTTCATTTTTAATTTTTGTATGTATATGATATTGAGCGTGGAAAAGACTACAGAAGTGGTGTAATCACCTTATCATCATGGCTGGATTATATGTGTAAGGTACTATTCACTCTTTTTTTTTTTCAATGTGTAGGGCTAAATTTGCCCCTTAAAAATTAAAATATCCCCTTTAGAAACCCTTGAAAAACCCTTGAATTTTTTCCTGTGAAAAAGTGGGAACCCTGAGAATTGATCACATCAACACTCTGCTCAGAGAGCAAAATTGATAACATCAATGCTCCACTCAGTGAGTAGAATTGATCACATCAATGCTTCGCTCAGTGAGTAGAATTAATCACATCAACGCTCCACTCATTGAGCAGAATTGATCATATCATCACACTCCATTGGGTGAGTAGAATTGATCACATCAACACTCCATTTGGTGATTAGACTTGATCACATCAACGCTCCACTCAGTGAGCAGAGTTAATCACATCAACGCTCCACTCAGTGAGCAGAATTAATCACATCAACGCTCCACTCAGTGAGCAGAATTGATCTCATCAACGCTCCACTCAGTGAGTAGAATTGATCACATTAACGCTCCACTTGATGAGTAGAACTGATCAAATCAATACTCAGCTCAGAGAGCAAAATGATAAAATCAATGCTCCACACAGTGAGTAGAACTGATCACATCAAGGCTTCGCTCAGTGAGTAGAATAGAAGACACTGCTAGCTTTTGTAGGAAAGTGTTGAATATGGAGGGGTGGGGATGGTGGTGTTTTGTCATCATGAGCACTTTAAATATCGTCTCTCTGTGACTTTTCTTTAACACATCCTGTAGGATTACAGAGCTAAACCTACAGCACTGAGGATAACAGAATTACGTGAACAACAGCAGGATTAGAGAGCTAAACCTACAGCACTGAGGATAACAGAATTACGTGAACAACAGCAGGATTAGAGAGCTAAACCTACAGCACTGAGGATAACAGAATTACGTGAACAACAGCAGGATTACAGAGCTAAACCTACAGCACTGAAGATAACAGAATTACGTGCAAACAACAGCAGGATTACAGAGCTAAACCTACAGCACTGAAGATAACAGAATTACGTGAACAACAACAGGATTACAGAGCTAAACCTACAGCACTGAGGATAACAGAATTACGTGAACAACAGTAGAATTTGTCCCGCAGGAAAGATGATGTAAATAGCTCTGTCCCTCCGAATGTGTCCCCCCACCCCTCCCCCACCGTACTCTTTATCCATTTTTAGTTGTAAATCACATATGTGTGTCATTCAGGCGATCGCCTTTCTCACAAAATGTTTGTAGTTGTAATCATATTTGTGACTGTGAGTCATTCAGGCGACCGCCTTTCTCGTTAAATGTTTGTAGTTGTAAATCACATATGTGAGTCATGCAGGCGATCACCTTTCTTGTTAAATGTTTGTAGTTGTAAATCACATATGTGAGTCATTCAGGCGATAACCTTTCTCATTAAATGTTTGCCGCCCTCAGTGGTGGTTCTTCACCCTGCTATGTCTGTGGGGGGACTTTGTGTTCCTCACTGTCAGGAGAGTGACACTGGGTGGCTGTGATCTAGCCTCAGCTCCATGTGTGGGGGGACTTTGTGTTCCTCACTGTCAGGAGAGTGATGCTGGGTGGCCGTGATCTAGCCCCAGCTCCATGTGTGGGGGGACTTTGTGTCCCTCACTGTCAGGAGAGTGACGCTGGGTGGCTGTGATCTAGCCTCAGCTCAATGTGTGGGGGAACTTTGTGTTTCTCACTGTCAGGAGAGTGACGCTGGGTGGCTGTGATCTAGCCCCAGTTCCATGTGTCTGTTTCAGTCTGGGACCAGACCAGGTTGAGCCGTTTTTGGTGGGTGTGGCAGGACGTGACGACATACACCCGGTACCTGTCGGAGACCTCCTATGAACACTCCCTGCTCCTTCAGCAGTCCGGGGGCCTAGCCCTGCGATCCCTGGCTCACGTCATGCGCAGTCTCACGCCCAACGCCCGCAAGATCTTCGAGCTGCTGGCCCAGCACCAAGTGGACAACGCTGACCACTCCACTTTTATTGGTCAGTTTCGGGGTCAGGGGGAGTGTGTTTTTATGAGGAGGTGGGGTAGAGGTAAGGGGGGGAGGGAGGGGCATGGAGATGGCAGACAGATGCAGTGGCTTTGATTTTATGGTCCGTCTGTGTGAGGAAAGCTGGTGGCTGTGTTTTTTATTGCTCAGTTTTTCTTCTGTCGGGAGGGTGTTGGGGGAGGTGGGTGATTTTATCAGTCGGTCTGTTATGGAAATTTGGTTGCTTATAATTTATAAGTCAGTTTTGTTTGGGATATGTTGATAGCTTTGATTTTCCTGGTAATGTGTGTATGGGATGTTGGTGGCTTTGGTTTGATAGGAAATGTGTGTATGAGATGTTTGTGCTTACTGGTAATGTGTGTATGGATGTGTTTTACTAATAATGTGTGTATGGGATGTTGGCAGCTTTGGTTTAATAGGTAATGTGTGTATGGGGTGTTGATAGCTTTGGTTTGATAGGTAATATGTGTATGGGATATTGGCGGCTTTGGTTTGATAGGTAATGTGTGTATGGGATATCGGCGGCTTTGGTTTGATAGGTAGTGTGTGTATGGGCTGTTGGCAGCTTTGGTTTGATAGGTAATGTGTGTATGGGGTATTGATAGCTTTGGTTTGATAGGTAATGTGTGTATAGGATGTGGGCAGCTTTGGTTTGATAGGTAATGTGTGTATAGGATGTGGGCAGCTTTGGTTTGATAGGTGGTTGAGTGTGTGTGGAAGGGATGCTGGTTGCTTTCATTTTACTGCTCAGTTTGTGTGGGGGATGTGGGACACACACTTTGATTTTATTCGTCAGTGTGACATAACTTGATTTTATTCGTCAGTGTGACATAACTTGATTTTATTCGTCAGTGTGACTTAACTTATTTTATTTGTCAGTGTGATATAATTTGATTTTATTCGTCAGTGTGATATAACTTGATTTTATTTGTCACTGTCAGATAACTTGATTTTATTTGTCAGTGTGACATAAACTTGATTTTATTTGTCAGTGTCATAAAACTTGATGTTATTTGTCAGTGTTATCTAACTTGATGTTATTTGTCTGTGTCATCTAACTTGATTTTATTTGTCAGTGTCATCTAACTTGATTTTATTTGTCAGTGTCATATAACTTGGTTTTATTTGTCAGTGTCATCTAACTTGATTTTATTTGTCTGTGTTATCTAACTTGATGTTATTTGTCTGTGTCATCTAACTTGATTTTATTTGTCAGTGTCATATAACTTGGTTTTATTTGTCAGTGTCATACAACTTGATTTTATTTGTCAGTGTCATCTAACTTGATTTTATTTGTCAGTGTCATACAACTTGATTTTGAGTAGACTGATCCAGACTCACACATACACATATGCTCTCATTTTTTTTTTATGACTGTTGTTGATCGAGTTGTTGTCTGACTGATTTAGGATTCAATCAGTGTGCTCATTGAGTCATGGTCTGATTCAGTCAGTGTGCTCATTGAGTCATGGTCTGATGTGGTCAGTGTGCTCACTGAGTCATGGTCTGATGTGGTCAGTGTGCTCATTGAGTCATGGTCTGATTCAGTCAGTGTGCTCATTGAGTCATGGTCTGATTCAGTCAGTGTGCTCATTGAGTCATGGTCTGATGTGGTCAGTGTGCTCATTGAGTCATGGTCTGATCAGTCAGTGTGCTCATTGAGTCATGGTCTGATGTGGTCAGTGTGCTCATTGAGTCATGGTCTGATGTGGTCAGTGTGCTCATTGAGTCATGGTCTGATTCAGTCAGTGTGCTCATTGAGTCATGGTCTGATTCAGTCAGTGTGCTCATTGAGTCATGGTCTGATGTGGTCAGTGTGCTCATTGAGTCATGGTCTGACTCAGTCAGTAAGCTCATTGAGTCATGGTCTGATTCAGTCAGTGTGCTCATTGAGTTATGGTCTGATGTAGTCAGTGTGCTCATTGAGTCATGGTCTGATTCAGTCAGTGTGCTCATCGAGTCATGGTCTGATGTAGTCAGTGTGCTCATTGAGTCATGGTCTGATTCAGTCAGTGTGCTCATCGAGTCATGGTCTGATTCAGTCGGTGTGCTCATTGAGTCATGGTCTGATTCAGTCGGTGTGTGCTCATCGAGTCATGGTCTGATTCAGTCGGTGTGCTCATTGAGTCATGGTCTGATGTGGTCGGTGTGCTCATCGAGTCATGGTCCGATTCAGTCGGTGTGCTCATTGAGTCATGGTCTGATGTGGTCGGTGTGCTCATCGAGTCATGGTCCGATTCAGTCGTCGTGTGCTCATTGAGTCATGGTCTGATGTGGTCGGTGTGCTCATCGAGTCATGGTCCGATTCAGTCGGTGTGCTCATTGAGTCATGGTCTGATGTGGTCGGTGTGCTCATCGAGTCATGGTCCGATTCAGTCGGTGTGCTCATTGAGTCATGGTCTGATGTGGTCGGTGTGCTCATCGAGTCATGGTCCGATTCAGTCGGTGTGCTCATTGAGTCATGGTCTGATGTGGTCGGTGTGCTCATCGAGTCATGGTCCGATTCAGTCGGTGTGCTCATTGAGTCATGGTCTGATGTGGTCGGTGTGCTCATCGAGTCATGGTCCGATTCAGTCGGTGTGCTCATTGAGTCATGGTCTGATGTGGTCGGTGTGCTCATCGAGTCATGGTCCGATTCAGTCGGTGTGCTCATTGAGTCATGGTCTGATGTGGTCGGTGTGCTCATCGAGTCATGGTCCGATTCAGTCGGTGTGCTCATTGAGTCATGGTCTGATGTGGTCGGTGTGCTCATCGAGTCATGGTCCGATTCAGTCGGTGTGCTCATTGAGTCATGGTCTGATGTGGTCGGTGTGCTCATCGAGTCATGGTCCGATTCAGTCGGTGTGCTCATTGAGTCATGGTCTGATGTGGTCGGTGTGCTCATCGAGTCATGGTCCGATTCAGTCGGTGTGCTCATTGAGTCATGGTCTGATGTGGTCGGTGTGCTCATCGAGTCATGGTCCGATTCAGTCGGTGTGCTCATTGAGTCATGGTCTGATGTGGTCGGTGTGCTCATCGAGTCATGGTCCGATTCAGTCGGTGTGCTCATTGAGTCATGGTCTGATGTGGTCGGTGTGCTCATCGAGTCATGGTCCGATTCATTCAGTCGGTGTGTGCTCATTGAGTCATGGTCTGATGTGGTCGGTGTGCTCATCGAGTCATGGTCCGATTCAGTCGGTGTGCTCATTGAGTCATGGTCTGATGTGGTCGGTGTGCTCATCGAGTCATGGTCCGATTCAGTCGGTGTGCTCATTGAGTCATGGTCTGATGTGGTCGGTGTGCTCATCGAGTCATGGTCCGATTCAGTCGGTGTGCTCATGAGTCATGGTCTGATGTGGTCGGTGTGCTCATCGAGTCATGGTCCGATTCAGTCGGTGTGCTCATTGAGTCATGGTCTGATGTGGTCGGTGTGCTCATCGAGTCATGGTCCGATTCAGTCGGTGTGCTCATTGAGTCATGGTCTGATGTGGTCGGTGTGCTCATCGAGTCATGGTCCGATTCAGTCGGTGTGCTCATTGAGTCATGGTCCGATTCAGTCGGTGTGCTGCTCGAGTCATGGTCCGATTCAGTCGGTGTGCTCATCGAGTCATGGTCCGATTCAGTCGGTGTGCTCATCGAGTCATGGTCCGATTCAGTCGGTGTGCTCATCGAGTCATGGTCCGATTCAGTCGGTGTGCTCATCGAGTCATGGTCCGATTCAGTCGGTGTGCTCATCGAGTCATGGTCCGATTCAGTCGGTGTGCTCATCGAGTCATGGTCCGATTCAGTCGGTGTGCTCATCGAGTCATGGTCCGATTCAGTCGGTGTGCTCATTGAGTCATGGTCCGATTCAGTCGGTGTGCTCATCGAGTCATGGTCCGATTCAGTCGGTGTGCTCATTGAGTCATGGTCCGATTCAGTCGGTGTGCTCATCGAGTCATGGTCCGATTCAGTCGGTGTGCTCATTGAGTCATGGTCCGATTCAGTCGGTGTGAGTCATGGTCTCGGTGTGCTCATCGAGTCATGGTCCGATTCAGTCGGTGTGCTCATTGAGTCATGGTCCGATTCAGTCGGTGTGCTCATCGAGTCATGGTCCGATTCAGTCGGTGTGCTCATTGAGTCATGGTCCGATTCAGTCGGTGTGCTCATCGAGTCATGGTCCGATTCGGTCGGTGTGCTCATCGAGTCATGGTCCGATTCAGTCGGTGTGCTCATCGAGTCATGGTCCGATTCGGTCGGTGTGCTCATTGAGTCATGGTCCGATTCAGTCGGTGTGCTCATCGAGTCATGGTCCGATTCGGTCGGTGTGTGCTCATTGAGTCATGGTCCGATTCAGTCGGTGTGCTCATCGAGTCATGGTCCGATTCGGTCGGTGTGCTCATTGAGTCATGGTCCGATTCAGTCGGTGTGCTCATCGAGTCATGGTCCGATTCGGTCGGTGTGCTCATTGAGTCATGGTCCGATTCAGTCGGTGTGCTCATTGAGTCATGGTCCGATTCGGTCGGTGTGCTCATTGAGTCATGGTCCGATTCAGTCGGTGTGCTCATTGAGTCATGGTCCGATTCGGTCGGTGTGCTCATTGAGTCATGGTCCGATTCAGTCGGTGTGCTCATTGAGTCATGGTCCGATTCGGTCGGTGTGCTCATTGAGTCATGGTCCGATGTGGTCAGTGTGCTCATTGAGTCATGGTCCGATTCGGTCAGTGTGCTCATTGAGTCATGGTCTGATTCAGTCAGTGTGCTCATTGAGTCATGGTCCGATTCGGTCAGTGTGCTCATTGAGTCATGGTCTGATTCAGTCAGTGTGCTCATTGAGTCATGGTCTGATTCAGTCAGTGTGCTCATTGAGTCATGGCTGATGTAGTCAGTGTGCTTATTGAGTCATGGTCTGATTCAGTCAGTGTGCTCATTGAGTCATGGTCCGATTCAGTCAGTGTGCTCATTGAGTCATGGTCCGATTCAGTCAGTGTGCTCATTGAGTCATGGTCTGATGTAGTCAGTGTGCTTATTGAGTCATGGTCTGATTCAGTCAGTGTGCTGATTGAGTCATGGTCTGATTCAGTCAGTGTGCTCATTGAGTCATGGTCCGATTCAGTCAGTGTGCTCATTGAGTCATGGTCTGATGTGGTCAGTGTGCTCATTGAGTCATGGTCTGATTCGGTCAGTGTGCTCATTGAGTCATGGTCCGATTCAGTCAGTGTGCTCATTGAGTCATGGTCTGATGTGGTCAGTGTGCTCATTGAGTCATGGTCCGATTCAGTCAGTGTGCTCATTGAGTCATGGTCCGATTCAGTCAGTGTGCTCATTCGTTTAAATAGTTTTATTTCCATGAACATACACATTGAACACAAAGCACATTTGCCAGGACACAAGAGGACTCTTATATACAGCCCTGGCAGTGAGACTTGCAGAGTAAACATGTGACTGATGGCGACCTATAATACAACATATTACCATAACAGACAAATTTAAACATGACAATAGAGGTAACAATAGAAGTATAGTTAAGTGCTATACTTGTAAACAAAAGAAAGAGCCAACATTTAGAATTGGCATTTAGAATTAAAAATGAAATTATGGAAAATCAACAAATAAGAGAAAATGGTGACAGGATATTGCCTGTTTTGGTGTGGCTGCCTAAGGCAGTCTGGCACACGACAGAATGTGTGCAACACTGGTCGTCTGCAGTGTACAGTAATCAAACTAAATATCATATTCATGTACATCGATAAAGGCATAATCAGGACACTAATGTGAACGCTGATGTAAACGCTCCAGCCCCTCTGACATCCATAACTAGGTTGATATAAATGAAGGCATCGTTAATTAAAGAGGTGAAATATAAGTATGCCTAGGAAACAGGAAACCTTGAGACTGCTGGTTTAGTTTTCGAAACGCTTTGTAGAAGAATAAACCTTTGAACAATTTCAAATATATTAGCATTTGTTTCTACATCAAAGGAATTGTTTCCATGCAGAAGATTTCGGATAGAAATCTGATTTGGTGGAGGTTTAAGATAGTATTTGCTCGGTGTTGGTTGTGAAGTGGACAGTGAAGTAGGAAGTGTTCGGATGTTTCTTGTGGATATCGACAAGCGCAAGAAGGGTTGTTTGTTAGGTGCCGGGTATATAGGTC
The DNA here is from genome assembly GCA_016801955.1 of Conus betulinus. NCBI lineage: Eukaryota > Metazoa > Mollusca > Gastropoda > Neogastropoda > Conidae > Conus > Conus betulinus. Next base: position 35,521 of record JADBJO010003782.1, read on the forward strand.
AAAATTCAAATTGCTCATACCAAGACGCATACGACAATGATTGACTTGTGCTTCCCTATTTCCATTATAGTAATATGGTGGAACTGGATTATCACTAGTGGAAAAAGGTATCGTTTTAGCTGGCTGAACGACTGGGACTGTTGGATATGCAGTGGGAGATTGTTCCACATGATTGTTGTAGATGGAAAAAAAGAGTTTTTATAAATATCGGTTTGTGTGGCGGGGGACTATTCGTTCTGATGGCCTTCTTCTAGGGTAGGGGTTGACTGACGAAATGAGCTGTGGCAACAAGTTTGATATGTAAGTGGGACAGCTGCCTTGGAGGATCTTGTAGTATGTTATCAGTTTATGTCTTCGTCGGCGTTCTTTTAAAGTACAGAATCCAGACTCCTTTAACAATTTTTCGTGACTGGTTCCACGGACAGATCCTGTGATGATGCGCAAAGCATCCATGTGTAGATCTTCTAAAATTTTGATTGGTACTCTGCGCATCCATCCCAGATTATGTCAGCATAGTCAAATATTGGTAGTATGAATGATTTGTACATTGTCTCTAGAGCCTTTCTGTTCAGCTTGTACTTAAATGAACGAAGACAGTTTATCAGTACTCTGGCATTTGTAGCAATGTTGTTTATGTGTTCACCCCATTTACAATTGTCTTGCAAGATAATCCCAGGTGTTTTTGTGCTGTCTAAGTTGCTGTAGTAAAGAACTACTAAAAGTCAGATTACGGCTATCAGCATTTCCCCGAAAACACATTTAGCAGTTCGGTTTTAGACTCATTGAATCTAACTTTCCAAGCTTTTGCCCAGGCGTCAATTTTATCTAAATCTGCCTGCAAAACTAACGTTCTTGTAGCTGTGTTTTCCATTGCCAGAGACATGCTTGTGTCGTCAGCAAAGAGTTTGATATCTGAGTCTATATTCTGGATTATGTCATTTATAAACACTAGAAATAGAAGCGGGCCAAGGACAGATCCTTGTGGCACACCTTGGGGAACGCTTTGCTGGGTAGATTTTTCTCCTCTCTGATTACTACTGACTGGTAACGATCTGAAAGATAGTCACTAAACCAGTTCAACAAATTACCCTTTATTCCAATGGCTTTAAGCTTAAGCAGAAGACCTCGGTGCCATACACGATCAAAAGCTTTAGAAATGTCAAAAAAAAATATGGACTGGACAGGAATACTTTTGTCGTAATTTGTCACCAGAGCATCATAAATACTGAGCAGTTGGTAGATTGTAGAATCCCCCTGAATAAACCAGACTGAGCACTTGTTATAAGGTTATTAGAAATCAGGAAGTTGTAGATTCGGCCCGTGCACACATCTTTCAAAAAGTTTTCCAACACAACTTAAAAGAGATATTGGCCGATAGTTCGTACACTCATCTTTTTTACCTTTTTTGTGAACTGGCGTTACATTAGCAATTTTCCAGAGCTTTGGAAATCTTCCTTCTGTTAAACAACGATTAAAGAATATTGTTAAAGTGAGGATATAACATCAACTGATGCAATCAACAGTTTGTTATGAATGGAGTCAGGGCCAGAAGCTTTTCTTGAGTTGAGATCTTTTATGATTTTTTTTTTTAACCTCGGGAACAGTCAACACTATTTCAGTAAGTTGAGACGTAACATTCGGGGTTATGTCGGGCAAGGGACTTCCGTCGTCTTCCACTTTACACTGGTTGACAAAGAAATCATTAAATATGTTAGCCTTTTCTAAATTTGAGTAATATGTCGTACCATTCACACGTTATCGGTGGAATGTTATCTGCATCAATTCCCTTTTTACTCATGAACTGGCTGACAATTTTCCACCATTCCTTATGACCAAATTTAACTGGGTCGATAACTATATAATTACAGTTCGTTATAATACTCCAGTTTCCTTTTCCTAACTCTATCAGTGACTTCATTTCGTAGTGCACGAAAGTTTTCCCAGTCTGTTTGGAGATTAGAAATCTTTGCCCTTTTATGAAGTTTGTTTCTCTTTTTTATCAACCGTTTTAGTTCATTGTTGAACCAGGGGGCATCCCTTGGACGAATAGTAACTAATTTAAATGGCATACATTGTTTTGCTATGGACATAAACTTATCCGTGAAAATGCTACTTGCTTCATCTATGGAGTTATTAGTCAGTATTTCATTCCAATCTTCATTCCCTAAAAGTTCACAAAATTTTTTCTGGTCTAATTTGTCGTAATTAAATATCGTTCTTTGGAATGGGCTTTGCTTGTAAATTAATTGTTTAAGTACAGCACATGGGACACTGTGGTCACTACAGAATGGAGGCAAAATTTCGACTGTTTTAATCATGTCCGGGCTCTGAGTAATAACTAAATCCAGGCAAGTTGCAGTATCATTTGTTATTCTTGTAGGAGAAGTTAAGTTGCTTAAGCTGATAAGCATTCAGTATATTTCTCATATGACTGGAAGGGTGGGGAAGTGCATTATCATTGAAATCTCCAAGTATGATAAATTTTGTTAGGGTTCTATCTACTTTTCCTATGCTCTCTTCTATTAGATTCCAGTAGTCAACATGAGCATGAGGGTTGCGGTAGAATGATCCGACTAGTAAGCTCTCTTGGTTCATTTTAGTTTCTACCCATACAGCTTCTAGAAACTGGACTTGTAAGTCTGGGCGTGGTTTACAATAAAGGTCCTCCCTGACATATATGGCTACACCACCATTATCGTTAAACTGTTGGTCTAATCTAACAGAGGAGAAAAAAACATGTTTTAGACATATTAATGCATCAGAGACAGAGGGTGACAGCCATGTCTCAGACACGGTTATAATATCGAACTGGTGGGATTCTGCTTCAAAAAGGTCCATTTTCTTTTTCAGACTACGCGCATTAACGTGTACCACTCTGAGTTCTCGATGTCCGTTGGGACCAGGATTAGGATGAATGTCCCCGGATTTCATAAGTAAGGTATTGTTAGTAGCGGAAGCGTCACAGTTTAACTTTGCATCAGTGGGACTGGAATGCTCACTATTTCTATGAAATTTGTGTCTTAGTAGAAAAATGTAGCTACATCAATAATTGAGTATGTAGAAAGAATAAATAAGAGAATTGAGAGTGTCACTTGCTGCATATCTTTTGCAAAAGCTAGACATAAAAAGGGAATTGTAGTTGCCTTGTTTAGAAAAAAAACAGCTTTTGTTGCAGACGGCCAGATATGCCGCTAAACAGACCAATCGTAGCTCTGTACACATTCACGTCGGTACCCATTATGTTACAGAACAGAAAAAAATGAGAAGTAACAAAGCCACGATTGGAGAAGGGTGTGCCCACACACGGGTCTCAAGACAAAACCCCGCACAGGGGCAAAAGTTGAAAAATATGTCACCATGTTGAAACAAAACAATTGTCTATGATTAAATGAATACAAAGTGAATACAAAAGAAGAAAAAAGAGTGAAAAAAAAGTTGGAAAGTAAACCACAACCAGTAAAAATGAACGATTCTTCGTTCCTGTCATCCTGTCAAAGGCAAGGCAGACTGCCTGGTGTGCTCTCCCACCCAGTGAGGAAAAAGTTAATAATCTGGCTGCAAATATGACAAATTATACAATATGTGTCTTGATAAGAGAACAAGGCACACAAAATTTTAATTTAAAAAATCCTTTTATAATGATATTCAAGCATGGAAATAGAGATAATGCAGAATTTCAAGTCATCCACCGCTGACGGAAATCAACACAAGTCTAATTATTCCTAACACGACTAGGTTCAAACAATGGCATACAAGAGAAACAAGGGAATATCTGGATTTCGAAGGTGACCGAATCAATGTCGACCAAGGTTGATAAAATGTTGGACAGGCATACTTACGCATGACCACACTCACACACACACTGGCACGCATATACAGAGAGAGTTGGACACATGTGTAGGCCAGCACACACAAACACACATTAACTCAACACACGCATGGACGCAGAACACACAGAGGAAAGACAGAGACAGTGTAACTGTAAGTATCATCCATATTAAGTATTATCGACTAATCACACACATACACGCGCGCGCGCGCGCGCGCGCGTGCACACACACACACACACACACACACACACACACACACACACACACACACGCACGTGCTCATAGACACACACATGCACTCACGCACGCACATATATTCAAGCATTCAAGCATATTCAGTGTGCTCATTGAGTCATGGTCCGATTCAGTCAGTGTGCTCATTGAGTCATGGTCCGATTCAATGATTCCGTCAGTATGCTGATGCAGTTGGCTGACTGAGTGCTTCGTTCGAGATTCTGATGAAGTCACTGTCTGATTGCACGATCCAATCGGTGTGTTGACCGAATCACGGTCTGATTGCATGAGCCAATGGGTGTCTGCCAAGTCACAGTCTGATGATGTGATCCAATGAATATGTCAATTGAGTCATTGTCTGATTGCATGATTCAGTTAATGTGTTGATTGATTCACTTAATGTGTTGATTGATTCACTTAATGTGTCGAGTCATTGTCCATTTGAGTGATTCAGTTAATGTGTTGACTGATTCAGTTAATGTGTTGATTGATCCAGTTAATGTGTTGATTGATTCAGTTAAGGTGTTGATTGATCCAGTTAATGTGTTGATTGATTCAGTTAATGTGTTGATTGAGTCATTGTCCAGTTGCATGATCCAGTTACTGTGTTGATTGTGTCAGTTGTGTTTCTAATTGAGCTATGCAATTATGCATTCAGTTCTTTTCTGTACAGATGTAGTCATACCCAAGTTGTTGTTTTTATTTCCAACCAATCCATCGTGAAATAGTTTTTATTTCCAACCAATCCACCGTGAAATAGTGTTGATAATTTGACGTTTTGTGGTCTTAACCCTTCTCTAGTCCCTGGCTCTCCATTCTAACTGATTTTAACCATGTTCCAAATTAGAGATGACCCTTTTTAAAAAAAAAAAAAATTATGGTGTGTTTAGGTCTTGTTTCAGACTGGTACACAAGAGATGTGTATGTTTCTGTGCTGTCATGATGGTGCGTTCCAGGCCTGTCGTTTCAAGACCTGTACATGCGATGCCGAGAGTGTTTCCTGTATGTTTCTGTGTTGTGATGGGCGTGATGATAGTTTGTCCAGGCCTGTCGTTTCATGGCCTCTATGTGTGATGCCGAGAGTGTTTCCTGTATGTTTCTGTGCTGTGAAGTGCGTGATGATGGTGCGTTCCAGGCCTGTCGTTTCAAGACCTGTACGTGCGATGCCGAGAGTGTTTTCCTGGTGAACAGCGACCAGACTCTCAGGGCTCAGCTGGTGGAGTTCACCGACCACAAGTTGATCCGTGCCAGAAAGGTCAGGGACCTCAATCTTCTCTGTGTGTGCGTGTGTGTGTGTGTGTGTGTGTGTGTGTGTGTGTGTGTGTGTGTGTAGCAGGGTTCATATGCTTTGTAAAACATCTTGAATTTTGAGAATTTGTTTCAATGCCCCTAGCAGTGCAAGAAAATGAGAATTTAAGAGGAAATCTTGAACACTCTTGAAAAACTGAGTAACCAGTCAGAAATGTTCTTGGGACAAGAAATGAAAGTGAAGAATCAGCTGTTATTTTTCGTATTAACAGATTTTTTCCCCTCTTTCTTGAAGACTGACCCTCTGAAAGCTTCAGTGGTTAAAGCCGGAGAGAGACACTGGATCAAGATAATTTGTCATTCTCTCCCCTGAATGAAGCATGCGCTAACTGACTTCCAGTTCCTTTTTGGGGTCAGGGAGAACAAAGATAGGTATGGCTCTGTTGCTTCATTGGCAATAAAATGATTGATTGGTTAATCAGCGATAGGCACTGTTTATTAGTCATTCCAAGGGGAAGAAACTCCTACAGTTGGCAGCGGCAAGAAGATCAGCTGCAGGGGTGTGCCTTAACACAGCAGTGGTGCCATAACACAGCAGTGGTGCCAATCATCTCACGTTTTGACAGAAGTGGCACAGGAACAGGGACAGAAGCTGGTGTGTCTATATGTCCTTGAAAAACGGAAAGCACCCTGAAAACTGCTTGATTTTTTTTATTATTTGCTTAGACTAGAGTGTGTAAGAATTCTGTAAAGGCATATATTGAGAGAGAGGGAGGGGTAGATTGATAGAGATAGATAGATAGGTAGGTAGGCAGATAGAGAGAGAGAGAGATAGGTAGGAGGATAGATAGGCAGAGAGATAGACAGTATATAGGTAGGTAAGAAGATAGATGGGCAGAGAGGTGGACAGTATGTGGATAGGTAGGTAGGTAGATTGGCAGAGAGATAGTATGTGGATAGGTAGGAAGTAGATAGGCAGATAGAGATTTAGATAGATCTGTAGGTAAGTAGACAGGCAGATAGAGAGAGGTAGATGTAGATAGATATGTAAGTAGGAAGATGGATAGATAGATAGACGGTATGTAGGTGAAAAGGAATATTTTTATTGTGAGCAGAACTAAAACAATCATGCCAAGTGTCAACCTGAAGAGGAGTCTCTCTTGGCATGTCAACCTGTGTGTCTGTTTGTCACACTGCTGGTTGTATTGTTATGGCTGTTGGATAACATGTTGACATGTGTTAATGTGTGTGATGTGTTATGTTGATGTGTGTTGTTTACTGTTTGTTGACATGTCAGTGGTGAGGAATGTGTGTAATGAGTTATGATAGAGTGTGTTTTTGTGTATTGTCTCTGTGCTTGTCGACATGTCAGTGGTGAGGAATGTGTGAAATGACAATAGCTAAATCCACAAATGATTTACTTTCCTGAACATTTTTTCTGTATTTAAGTAGTACTGTCACACTGAGCACAAATGCATGCACACACTCAGCTCAGCATTCACTACGTGCACAAGCAGTCTCTCCAAACAACCAGAAGGTGCACTACGATAACTCTTCTCTCCCCCTCCTCTCTCTGGGGAATAATTTACTAAACGATAACCAACTTTTCCAGCAAATACAACAGATTTGTTTTCTAATATTTATCTTCTATTCCTCCTCTCCAGTGGAGGTACAATCATTCTACAGATCCACTAGCTAGGACCAAATTTCATCTCATTATACATAGTAAATTACAAGTACATCTGTTACCAGTTTCTCCTCCTCAGTGGAGAAACAATTTTATACATTTTCCAAGGAAGAATCAAAGACGGCTTAAAATACAGGGACAATATCTGAGTTCCGACCCAGCGGGACAATAAAAAATCATAGTGGGTCAAAATGACAAACGCTTTCAAATTTCTCACGACTGCCGCAGTCATTGTCCTCTTCAACTAGGTTCTCCAACTCTGGAGTCAATAAGGTGCTGCCACAGCACTGGAGCCCAAATACTTGTTGTGCGACTACCACAGTCACCTGTCCCATTACTGGTGCTGCCACAGCACCGGGAAGGGCTGAAACACGAATGAAGTCCGTGTTAAGTAATCTATTTCAAAATCTCAATAATGGTAAATTCTTTCCCCTTTTTCCTTTACTTAACTCTCTCTCTTTTCTCTCCCCATCTGTCTATACCTCACCTGGTAATGGTAGATTACAGGTGAATCTCGTTCTGCAGTTCCAGACAACCTGTCTGGTCAGTGTCCCCAAGCCATCTCCTTCCTATACCTTATTTTCCCTTCCTGTGCCCTTCCTGAGTACATATTCAGTGAGTACTCGTCTAACTCTATGCATTACCAGCCCTTGGTTACTTGACCAATGGACAACGTCCGTCCATTTTCTTAAGCGATTCAACCAATAATCACCCATGTCTATAGCCACCAGCAACACCGATCACACTGGTCAGGCCACGTAAATTGTCCTTTCTTTTACCTTTCCTTTTCCCTACCCAGGGAAATGCTTTATATCAAATAAGAGTGTGTACACAACGGAATGTCACATGTCGCCATGTGAGGCTACATCACATGACCAAGTACCTATTGCGTTTATGATAATGTGTGTTTTTGTTTACTGTCTCTGTGCTTGACATGTCAGTGGTGAGAAATGTTTTCATGTTGATGTGTGTGTGTTGTTAACTGTTTATTGACATATCACTGATGGGTAATGTGTTTATGTTGATGTGTGTGCTGTTTACTGTTTGTTGACATGTCAGTGGTGAGGAATGTGTGTAATGTGTTTATGATGATGTGTGTGTTCTTTACTGTCTCTGTGCTTGTTGACATGTCAGTGGCGGATTACATGCTGATCTTCATAGCTTTTTCTTCTTCTTTTTTCTTTCACAGAACTATGATGGTGTGGAGCATCTTTTGATACCAATCGAGACTTCAGCCCTGAAAGAGTTCCTGGAGCAGGGAGACAAGTGACAGAACAGACTTATGCCCCCTGATTCTCTTTTTCTTATTTTAATGAATAGTGACCTGGAACAGACTTACGCCTCGTCATTCCCTTTCTGTGTAATGGATGGGCAAGAAGAAAGCGCGTGCCACCATGTCCATGTGCGGACATGGGGTGCGGAGGCACAGCTCTGGCACCATGCCTGACCTGTGCTGACAACTTCGGGCACCAGTCATTCGTCTCTTTTGTTGGTACAGTTGAGCCTGTTGAGTTATCCCTCCCATCCCCCCTTCCCCCCGCCCCAGACCCCAGCCTTGAACCTTATGAGTTCAGATATTTTAGGTTACTTTTTTGAAAACAGAAATGGATTATACAGTTTACTGATCATAACATGGAGTTATGCCTAGCCGTAAGTCTTATATCAAAATCTAACCTGTCCAGGGTTTTTTTTTTTTTATGTGTAAACGAACCTGCAGAACTTGTTCCCAGAAAATGTTTGATTGCTGAAGTGGTTAACACTGGAACCATTCTGAGAGCATAGCTTTGAATGTGGAGAGATGAGAGTGAGTGAGAGAAACAGTAAGAGGTTGTTGATTTTCTGTTGTTTATTTGTGTGTGTGTGGTGGTGGTGGTGGGGGGGAGGGGGGAGTTGGCGGGAGGAAGAAGTGTTTGTGATGAGCTCAATGGTATACAGACAGATACCACAAGGACTCAGGTAGACAGATGCTCACAGTGAAGTAGACAGATGTTCACAGTGAAGTAGACAGATGTTCACAGTGAAGTGGACAGATGTTCACAGTGAAGTAGACATGTTCACGGTGAAGTAGACAGATGTTCACAGTGAAGTAGGCAGATGTTCACAGTGAAGTAGACAGATGTTCACAGTGAAGTAGACATGTTCATGTTGAAGTAGACAGATGTTCATATTGAAGTAGACAGATGTTCATGATGAAGAAATTCTCTTTTCTTTCATTGGTCTAGTGTTGCAAAACATATGAAGGTCAATGTGAAAGTGCCATAACCACATGGGCACAGTGTTGGAAAAACACATGAAGGTCAATGTGAAAGTGCCATAACCACACGGGCACAGTGTTGAAAAACACATGAAGGTCAATGTGAAAGTGCCATAACCACACTGGCACAGTGTTGAAAAACATGAAGGTCAGTGTGAAAATGCAATTTTAATATAGACGACCACTCCACCATGTCAATCATTTGGTTTATCACGTCTGACGTGAGGATGGAAATGTGGAGTTTCTGCGGTACTGCTGAAGTCTGTTCCAGAAAGCCAGGTTTCTGACGGTGCTATGATGTCAAAGTCATTACTTTCTGCAGACAGTAAATCAAGTTTGTTTTTCAAGCTTTTGATATTAGCATGTATAACACACAGTTCCATGCTGTTTTCTGCCCTGGATTTAGTTCAGTATCACCAGAAAGTATAACATAAAGAAGTAAAATGAAGGCAGCGTACTGGAAGATGTCATTACAAACAAGGTACGTTTCTTCATGAACACCGTTAAGACTTTGGTACATTTCAATTCCAGACAGACTGTTCCTGCGCTAAGATGTATTCGGGAAACTGAAACAACAGAGCGTGCTGTCAGCAGTAGGAGATATCTTCTGAAGTTGGATTTGGTAAAAAAGGAAAGTTTCTGGGCCAGAGTCAGAGCAGTTGTGTGAAACCGGCCTACCCTGGTTCTGTGTGCACTGATTCCAACAGTCATCTGTGTGACAGTACTCAGCAAAATGTCAAACAAAAAGCAAGCCAGGATGGTGGGTTTGTACGGGTTCTCTCTCATTAAAAACAGATGAAGAAAACAAGGTAACTCATAGTACGAGCAGTTTGAAATGTAAATTCTTGCTCACCAGCGGTGATAATTTAGAAGTATAGATGCAAGGGAGAAAACAAAGGAAACCAGACAGTTCTACAAGAACAGCAAAGAGACAGCTCTGTACTGGCGTGACCGAATAGGGAAGCAGTGCAGAAAAACAGGTGGCAGCAACAAGAAATGTACACACACGCAAATAGGAAGTTTTCGCATAATACAAAGGAAAGCATGTATACAAGTCAGTCAAAAACAGTAACACCAGCACCAGCAACTGAACCCATCCAACATTCTCAGTGTACTGTGCGGCATGTAAGTTAACCACAAGCACTGAAGAACAGTACCTATCCAACATTCTCAGTGTACTGTGCGGCATGTAAGCTAGCCACAAGTGCTGAAGACCAGTTCTCAGCGTACTGTAGGGCATAGTAAGTTAACCACAAGTGCAAAAGAACAGTTCTCAGCGTACTGTAGGGCATAGTAAGTTAACCACAAGCACTGAAGAACAGTTCTCAGTGTACTGTACAGCATGTAAGTTAACCACAAGCACTGAAGAACAGTTCTCAGCATACTGTAGGGCATAGTAAGTTAACCACAAGCACAGAAGAACAGTTCTCAGTGTACTGTACAGCATGTAAGTTAACCACAAGCGCTGACGAACAGTTCTCAGTGTACTGAATACATGTAAGTTAACCACAAGCGCTGACGAACAGTTCTCAGTGTACTGAATACATGTAAGTTAACCACAAGCACTGAAGAACAGTTCTCAGTGTACTGTACAGCAAGTAAGTTAACCACAAGCACTGAAGAACAGTTCTCGGTGTACTGTACAGCATAGTAAGTTAACCACAAGCACTGAAGAACAGTTCTCGGTGTACTGTACAGCATAGTAAGTTAACCACAAGCACTGAAGAACAGTTCTCGGCGTACTGTAGGGCATAGTAAGTTAACCACAAGCACTGAAGAACAGTACTCAGTGTACTGTACAGCATGTAAGTTAACCACAAGCACTGAAGAACAGTTCTCAGTGTACTGTACAGCATAGTAAGTTAACCACAAGCTGGCGCAGCAGCAGTTCAGTGAAAATGTTGAAGATTTTGTTTTGTTTCTGTCCCCTCCCCCACCATCTCATCGGTGTTAAAAATGACCTAACTCACTGAAACAGACTACTTACAGACCTGTCGAATTCTTCTTGTAGGGCATAATCTGAGGTTGTACATACAATCAACACATTCCCACACGCACAGTTCAAACATAGCAGAGCAGAGACCTTGGGCAGCTCAAGGGTATTTCTGTGTTTGGTATGTAGACCTGGAAGTGTACGTTCATTAACATGAAACGACATATTTCATACAAAGATGCTGTCAGTCATTGGAAATGCCACGTCTGTATGCAGAGAGTGGCCAGGAGTCTCAGTCAAATTTTCTGTTCAAGACAGCACCTAAGACACCAGACACTTGAACAACTGGATTATTACGTTTTTCCTGTAGCTGTTCTGCAGCGGCCATGTTCAGGTGGCTGGGCTTCACACCAATCACAGACAACAGACGGAGTCACGGTCTACCTGGCTGAGTCATTCTACACTGGAGACTGGGGCTGTGTGAAGGGCCTTGTATGGTGGGAAGGGCTGAAATAAAAATCCTGACATATGTTGTTGTCGTGGGCATTGATGGCATTTAGCAGTGGTCACCCATCCCTGGCAGTTTCTTCCTAGTTCTTCATCTTGTTCTTCTTTTTCTCCTCCTCCTCCTCCTTCTTCTTCTTCTTCTTCTACTCCATATTCACTGATTTACTTAAGAAATGAAGAGTTTGCTGAATATGATCGCAATTAGTCAAAGGAAATTATAAACTGAATGGTTCTAAGATGAATCAATCGGCTTCAAAATTAACTTTTCACACTTCTGTTTGCGTGAGCAAGAAACCTGAAGATTCACTTTACTGTTTAGTAATTTCATTTTTCATAACTTTGTTTAAAAGGAAATCTTAAAATGGGGCAGAGAATAATTAACACTAAACGGTGAACAAGCAGGGTAAACTTTCTCACATGATAGTTTTTTTCCTGTCCCATCTTCAGTGGCGTTGCATGAACGCCGGTCTTTCTGATTCCTCATCCACAGCCACAGCTCGGCCCAACCCGCCACAGCCCCAGCACAGGCAATCCCCAGGGAGCAGCAGTTCACGTCAAGTCATCATAAGGCAACTCGCTATTGCTGCAGACTCACTTAGGCGGTATTCAGTGATGCCACATCCTGACGCGCAGAGCATAGAACGTTAAGTGGAAAATGATAAATCTGTGAAGTTCATGAGCAGTAATGGACCTGCAGCATGGTGATCCCTGATGAGGGAGGACTTCTGGTTGTTATGTCTGTCTGCTTTCTTTTCTTTTACTTCTCCGTTGACTCTCGCACTCCAAAGTTCTTTTTTATTTAAATAATGTAAATATCAACTGAGCTGAAACAATAGACATCATGTAAAGATCAACTGAGCTGAAACAATTGACATGTAAATATCAACTGAGCTGAAACAATTGACAGCATGTAAATATCAACTGAGCTGAAACAATTGACATGTTTACACACATGTGCAGCAGCAAACACGGATGTGTTGATTGTGGCTGTCCCTGGAAACAGTCAGACACTCCGGATGTTTCTCACAGGTCTGAGTTGATTCATTCTCTTGAGCTGCTGCAAGAGTACATTGAAGGGACTTCTGCCAGGCAGATAAAACAATCACCGCCTGATGTCCTTGATGAATCTGGTCTGTCTTTGTTTTTGTGGAACATGTGGTTTGTTGTGGTGGTGCCACCTCCCCACCTCCATCCCCCTTCTCCCTTGAAAGCTCCGCATTGAAGATCGCAGCACATGCTTTGATGTGTAATGAATTGTTTGCATGAGTGGCAAACAGTACCCCACTACTGGCTGGAGCCGAACGTTGTCAGCCACAATGCACACACTAACACGTGTGGTGGCCATGTCCATCGTCTGACACCAGCACACAGTCGCTGCACCAGACCAGTCCATCTCTGCCGAGTTCGTCAATCTTCTTTGACTGATTGTCACATGCACTTTGATGATTCACTGTCGGCTATGAACGACTTGTTTTTTTTCTAGTACTTGATCTTTTATTTCTATTAATTATTTGTAGTCTGACATTTGGGGGGGGGGGGTGTGTGTGCTTTGTGTGTGTGTGTGTGCTTTGTGTGTGTGTGTGTGCTGTTTTTTTTGTTTTGTTTCCACACTGACTTTCTTTTCTGTGTCTGGACTGACTGGAAGTCATCTTACAAATCAGACGTTCTTCTGCACCTTCTCGCCTATATTTTTCCATCACAATTAACTAGGTGACAGTTTCTTTCGGCAACACATTTCCTTTCTAAAACAATTATTTTGATAGGTGTCATAAAATAAAGTATTTCCAGACGAGCCAAAGAGAAGATGGCTCTTCCCCCAAACATTGAGGAACTGGAAAGCACCCCAACAAAATGTCACCCCACTGGGGACAGCACAATCTCAGTCCAGAGACAAATTGGTTATTCCCAGTGCACAGGTTTGACAGTGAAGTATTCCAAGCCTTGATGTATGTGTGTGTGGAGAAGAGATTTCTGTGAACTGAAACATCCCTGAGACAACAACGAACACCAAAGAAAACGTTTTTGTTATTTATTTTCTTGTCCTTCTTCCCCCCCCCCCCCCCCCCCCCCCTCCAGCTTTTGTGCATTGACAACTTCAACAGTGTTGCATGAAAACTTGGTTGAAATGTTAACAGTTCAAGAAAAAATAACTTGATCAGTCAGTTGTGAGAATTATTGGTGCTTGGGTCCGGGAGAGGATGCAAAAATTTAAAGTATTTGTTGTTTGGCTTTAAGCCAGTAGTTCTATCAGCTTGATGTTCTTCAGCTCGGAAGGGGTGACAGAGAATAGAGACACAGGTTGTGTTTGCCTTTCCCATTCTGTGTAGTGTGCTTCACTAAGAAAGGGTTAGTAGAGACACAGGATATTTTTGCCTTTCCCTTTCTATGTAGAGTGCTTCAGTAAGAAAAGGGTAAGACAGACACAGGGTGTTTGTGTCCTTCATTGTAGTGTGCTTCAGAAAGTGACGAGAGACACAGGGACACACATGCACTCCTATCCAACACACAAAGACCAACTCAAACACCACTGCATTCTGTGAAAGTTTCAAAATTTATTTTGTCTTGGTTCTATGGCCTTTATGTGGGTCAAACATCTGACGGACTCCAAAGTCAAACTCACTACTATCCAAGTTTACTTCATTTCATTCCTGTAGTATTCACATTTATTATCGTTTACCCCAGTTCAGGTTTACAACACACTATTTCTACAACATTTGCATGTACAAAGTTTACCTCACCTCATGCTCATGTCATGTTATTTCTCTGATATTTACATATGTACAGCTTACTGCAGCTCGGGTTCATTCCATGTTATTTCTCTGATATTTACGTATGTACAGCTTACTGCAGCTCGGGTTCATTCCATGTAATTTCTCTGATATTTACATATGTACAGCTTACTGCAGCTCGGGTTCATTCCATGTTATTTCTCTGATATTTACATATGTACAGCTTACTGCAGCTCGGGTTCATTCCATGTAATTTCTCTGATATTCACATATGTACAGCTTACTGCAGCTCAGGTTCACATCACTCCATTTCTGTGACGTTAACAGGTCAGGGGACAGCAGGGATCATGTCGGGGCTGATAATTTTCCACAAACAAAGCAGTCACACATTAGCGCCTCAAAGTCAAACTTGTTAAAGACCAGTCAAAACCCAGACATTATCTTGGCAACATGATAATCAACCAAAACATTATAAAGACTTTAAAATGTTGAAAAATACAATATTTTGTCAAACATTAAAGAGAATAATCATAAATAGGAAAAACAACAACAACAAAAGCAAAGAATAATGAAAAAACACATAGAGAAATTGCCGAGCACAAAATGCAATATTCAATGAAACATTCACACACACACACACACACATATATATATATATATAAATTATATATATGTGTGTGTGTGGTCAGACTGACCACCGACCTCAAAAGAAGGGAAGGGAAAGGGGAGACAAGAAGCTGAGCCCAAAATAACCATGGGGAGGACCAACATAACTATGGGGGACCACCAAAATGACCATGGGGAGGACCAAAATAACCGGGGGGGGGGGGGGGGGGGGGGGGGGGGGGGGGGGGGGGGGGGGGGGGGGGGGGGCAAAAGAACCATGGGGAGGGACCACAATAACCGGGGGGGGGGGGGGGGGGGGGGGGGGGGGGGGGGGGGGGGCAAAAGAACCATGGGGGAGGACCAAAAATAACCATGGGGGCGACCAAAATAACCATGGGGAGGACCAAAATGACCATGGGGGAGGACCAAAATAACCATGGGGAAGACCAACATAACCATGGGAGGACCAACATAATCATGGTGAAGACCAAAATAACCATGGGGGAGGACCAAAATAACCATTGGGGAGGACCAAAATAACCATTGGGGAGGACCAAAATAACCATGGGGGAGGACCAAAAAATAACCATGGGGAAGACCAAATATAACCATGGGGGAGGACCAAAATAATCATGGTGAAGACCAAAATAACCATGGGGAGAACCAAAATAACCATGGGGAGGACCAAAATAAACCATGGGGGGATCACAATAACCATGGGGAGGACCAACATAACCATGGGGAGGACCAACATAACTATGGGGAGGACCAAAATAACCATGGGGAGGACCATAATAACCATGGGGGAGGACCAAAAAAACCATGGGGAGGACCACAATAACCATGGGGGAGGACCACAATAAACCATGGGGAGGACCAAAATAACCCATGGGGGAGGACCACTATAACCATAGGGGAGGACCACAATAACCATGGGGAGGACCAAAATAAACCATGTAAAGGACCAAATAACCATGGGGGGAGGACCACAATAAACCATGGGCAGGACCAAAATAACCATGGAAGAGGACCAACATAACCATGGGCAGGGCCAAAATAACCATGGGCAGGGCCAAAATAAACCATGGGGGAGGGACCAAAATAATCATGGTGAAGACCAAAATAACCATGGGGAGAACCAAAATAACCATGGGGAGGACCAAAATAACCATGGGGGATCACAATAACCATGGGGAGGACCAACATAACCATGGGGAGGACCAACATAACTATGGGGAGGACCAACATAACCATGGGGAGGAGGACCAAAATAACCATGGGGAGGACCATATTAACCATGGGGGAGGACCAAAATAACCATGGGGAGGACCACAATAACCATGGGGAGGACCACAATAACCACGGGGAGGACCAAAATAACCATGGGGGAGGACCACTATATAACATAGGGGAGGACCACAATAACCATGGGGAGGACCAAAATAACCATGTAAATGACCAAATACCATGGGGGGAGGACCACAATAACCATGGGCAGGACCAAAATAACCATGGAAGAGGACCAACATAACCATGGGCAGGGCCAAAATAACCATGGGCAGGACCAAAATAACTATGGGGGAGGACCAAAATAACCATGGGGAGGACCACAATAACCATGGGGAGGACCACAATAACCATGGGGAGAATCACAATAACTATGGGGGAGGACCACAATAACCATGGGGAGAATCACAATAACTATGGGGGAGGACCAAAATACCATGGGGAGGACCAAAATAACCATGGGGAGGACCACAAACCCCATGGGGAGAATCACAATAACTATGGGGGAGGACCAAATCACGGGAGATGCCAAAGGGGCTGAAAGTTGGGCAAGTCGCATCTCTGATGGACATCATCAAAACAGAGTCCCCTGTAATAAAGAGGCACATGAGAGAAAAAAAAAATAATAAAAAGGTCACTGGCAGAACATGAACGCCCACACAGTGAAACACGAAAAACAGGCCACTTGCTTCAATTAACACGCCGAAAAACACGCTCAACAGTGAAATACGAAAGTAGGCCACTTGGTTCAATTAACACGCAGAAAAACGCCCAACAGTGAAACACGAAAAAATAGGCCACTTGGTTCAATTAACACGCAGAAAAAAAACGCCCAACAGTGAAACTCGAAAATAGGCCACTTGGTTCAATTAACACGCAGAAAAAACGCCCAACAGTGAAACACGAAAGTAGGACACGTGGTTCGATTAAAATGCAGAAAAAACTCGCAGTGAAACACGCAAGTAGGCCACGTGGTTCGATTAAAACGCAGGAAAACGCACAAGGGGGGCTCAGATACACGAAACCCAAAGCCAAGTGTGTCCCCGACGATAGAAGACTAATCTGAATAAACGATCCAAAGTGAGGCGATGCTTGAAAAACGACTCTCGGCAATGGCCCGTCACAAGGAGCAATCCAAGTGCAGAACTTTCCACTACATCAGAAAGGAGCAATCCAAGTGCAGAACTTTCCACCACATCAGAAAGGTGCAATCCAAGTGCACAACTTTCCACTACATCAGAGAGGAGTAATCCAAGTGCACAACTTTCCACTACATCAGAAAGGAGCAATCCAAGTGCACAACTTTCCACTACATCAGAAAGGAGCAACCCAGTGCACAACTTTCCACTACATCAGAAAGGAGCGCCAAGCTTGGTCAGAACTTTCCAGTACAGCAGAAAGGAGCGCCAAGCTTGGTCAGAAACGGAATCCTCGAAAACAGACGACTTCACTCAAAGCCCCTGTGGAGAGGGAAAAGGAGGGTCATAATACAATGTAGGGAGGAAGAAGGTCAAAATACAATGTAGGGAGGAAGAAGGTCAAAATACAATGTACGGAGGAAGAAGGTCAAAATACAATGTAGGGAGGAGGAGGGTCAAAATACAATGTAGGGAGGAAGAAGGTCAAAATACAATGTAGGGAGGAAGCAGGTCAAAATACAATGTAGGGAGGAAGAAGGTCAAAATACAATGTAGGGAGGAAGAAGGTCAAAATACAATGTAGGGAGGAAGAAGGTCAAAATACAATGTAGGGAGGAGGAAGGTCAAAATACACAATGTAGGGAGGAGGAGGGTCAAAATACAATGTAGGGAGGAAGAAGGTCAAAATACAATGTAGGGAGGAAGCAGGTCAAAATACAATGTAGGGAGGAGGAGGGTCAAAATACAATGTAGGGAGGAAGAAGGTCAAAATACAATGTAGGGAGGAAGAAGGTCAAAATACAATGTAGGGAGGAGGAGGGTCAAAAATACAATGTAGGGAGGAAGAAGGTCAAAATACAATGTAGGGAGGGAGGAAGAAGGTCAAAATACAATGTAGGGAGGAGAAGGTCAAAAATACAATGTAGGGAGGAAGAAGGTCAAAATACAATGTAGGGAAGAGGAAAGTCAAAATACAAGCAGGAAGTATCCGCAGCACTGACCAGTCATTAGTTAAGGCAGTCCTAGTGACAGAAAACTCCGAATTTGAAGTTAAAACATCAAATCATCATCAGAACAAAACTCCTCATCTCCATCACCCGAGTCACGTTCCTCCACACTCTCACCTCACATACCTGTGTTCTGACGGTCAGAGGACGTCCAAGCCTCCAACCAGGATCAACCCAGGCTCGCCCTTTTGCTGCAAGAACCCCTGTGGAACCTGCTCCTCTCGGGAAACTCAACGTCTTCTGCAAGGTTATATTTCCCAGCCGCTCTCGTTCCCACTATGAGGAACTGAGGGGTCGAAGTGTGGAGAGAAGGGAGTGGGGGTAGGAAGGGAACGCTGACCTGTCTACACCGACTTCAAAATCTCTGTGGAACAGGTGTGGGTGGTAGAGGAGGTGACTGTCCAGCTAAAAACTAGTGGATTTTCAAAGAAGTTGACACGAAAATCAAACTGGTGAATCACATGCCCCGTATCACCCATGCAGTCCTTGCACAAGTTGCAGAGAGATCAAAGGGAACATCCAGAACAGGAGGCTCAGGTCTGGTGCATATCGACAGATGGCACCACTCGTGGCAAGAAGAACAGACCGAGAGGCCGTTGAGGTGGCAGACGATATAGGAGCAAAGTTGAAAGAAGCCACGGCAAATGACGCTGGGGACGACAGTTGCAACGATAAGCGGTAGTTCATTTCCGTGAGTTATTGGCCGAAATTCTCTCCAGAGAAGCGAAAGAACATGAAACTTTTCCCTCTGAAGTGAAAGCAATCTTAAAAGGGTGTTTACTGGAATCCATGATGATGAAAAGAGTGTTTTATAGGAATCAATAACAATGAAAAAGGGTGTTTATAGGAATCAATAACAATGAAAAAGGGTGTTTTATAGGAATCAATGACGACGAAAATCGGATAAAAAAAAAAAAAAGCACAGGAATGCCAACAGAAAAAAGGGATTTGTTTGGACAAAGGAGGATGAGAAAAAAAAAAAAGAGAAACAGGGAGAAATTTACAACGAATAGTGTACATTAACACACACACACGCGCGCGCGCGCGCGCGCGCGGGACACATGCATGAACGCACATATGCGAATGTGCGCATGGTACAAAAATCCGTGTTGACAACTATGTTTGCATAATCCAGATAAGGAGGACAAATAGAAAAAAAAGTGTACATATTTTACAGACTCCAACGCCGCATTAATTCAATGCACTGTAAACAGAGATTGTATTTATATGAAATACACAACGTCTTTCCAATGAATCAGTAAAAAAAAAAAAAAAAAAAAAAAAAAAAAACAACCAACCAACAAACAAACAAAAAAAAAATAGAACCCAATGCAGTATGAATTTAAGAATAGTGTGTGTGTGTGTGTGTGTGTGTGTGTGTGTGTGTGTGTGTGTGTGTGTGTGTGTGTGTGTCTTTTGCACTGGCATAAATAAAGTATACGCATGGCATGTTAAGTAATCAAAAGCCATGATATTTAGGGGAAGCGCAGGTATATTGAGCACCTTAACTTTGGATTAATTTTGCATGAACACTAAACATCAGAAAACAACAGAAATGATTTCAGCCACTGAGAAACACAAAATACTTTATTTCTTGACGTTGTTTTTGCAGAAAAAACATGAAAAAAAATGTCAAAAAAAAGAGCAAAAAATTTCAAATTAGCAAAAAAACTGCTAAAATTACCTTCGCTTGCATGAACATTGAGCATACCTGTTGGAAATATGAGCAGGGGTGCTGATTTTAACCACTATACAGTTAATTATGTTACTTTTCATTGCTTGAAAGATTGAATGTGTTAACAAACACATCATTAACATTTAGGAATTGTACTGAGTTTTAAAAAAAGATGGTGTAGGAAACTGATGGACAAAGAAGAGTCTATGCAAAGCCCACTCTAGGCGCATAGGTCACAGATATATTGTTGAAGGTTGTGTTGATTTGTGCACGTCATGTGTCCAGCTTCCACAGGCAACACATCGGGTCATAGACTCCTTGACATTTTCGTTACAGATCATACAAGTCCAGTCCTCCTCATCTACGGGTTTTGATTGTTTAGGCCCAGATGTCCGAGCATTTTTCACCTGATTTTTGTTTGTTTTCTGGCCTGAAGCTCTACTACTTTCTAGCATTTTTTGTGGGGGCTAGAGGTGAGCACAGTAGCAGCCTGACAATTCCTTTTCCTATTCTGTGCCTTTGGAGATTTTCTGGGGAGTGGAATAATCTCTTTGGCTCGCAATGTTGGGGCTGGAACTGCTGGCTGCTGAGATTGTTGTCTCAATGGTGCATCAACCTCCCTGGCTTCAACATGACTTCCTTCAACCTCCCTGGCTTCAACATGACTTCCTTCAACTCCCTGGCATCATCATGACTTCCTTCAACTTCCCTGGCATCAACATGACTTCCATCAACCTCCCCCTGGCTTCAACATGACTTCCTTCAACCTCCTTGGCTTCAACATGACTTCCTTCAACCTCCCTGGCATCAACATGACTTCCTTCAACTTCCCTGGCATCAACATGACTTCCATCAACCTCCCTGGCATCATCAGGACTTCCTTCAACCTCCCTGGCATCATCAGGAATTCCTTCAACCTCCCTGGCATCAACATGACTTCCTTCAACCTCCCTGACATCAACATGACTTCCTTCAACCTTCCTGGCATCAACATGACTTCCTTCAACCTCCCTGATATCAACATGACTTCCTTCAACCTTCCTGGCATCATCAGGACTTCTTTCACCTCTCTGGCATCACCATGACTTCTTTCAACCTCCCTGTCATCATCATGACTTCCTTCAACCTCCCTGTCATCATCATGACTTCCTTCAACCTCCCTGACATCATCAGGACTTCTTTCAACCTCTCTGGCATCACCATGACTTCTTTCAACCTCCCTGTCATCATCATGACTTCCTTCAACCTCCCTGTCATCATCATGACTTCCTTCAACCTCCCTGGCATCATCAGGACTTCCTTCAACCTCCCTGGCATCACCATGA
This sequence comes from Conus betulinus, assembly GCA_016801955.1. Classification (NCBI taxonomy): domain Eukaryota; kingdom Metazoa; phylum Mollusca; class Gastropoda; order Neogastropoda; family Conidae; genus Conus; species Conus betulinus. The sequence continues at coordinate 56,982 of JADBJO010003782.1, forward strand.
CTTGTACGAACAATTACAGCTTCATAATGCCCAGCATCCCCTACACCAGGGACAAACCTCAGCAAGATCGTCTTCTCTGTCTGCCTGTTGTACACGTCATTATAGATCTAGATGATGTACCCTCGTTTTGCCTAACATCTCAGCAGTTGCTACCACCTGTAATTCTCCTACGCAGGCGTCATTTTTTTGCAAACAGTTTGAGTCTGTCCAACCCGTCTCTGCAACGGAAATGGGGTGGTAAATCTGCATTTATGATAGCAGAAACTTATGTTTGAGTAGGTTCCAGTCCAGCTAGTCATGAAAATGATCAAGGATGATCTCAGTTAGTCTGCAGCAACTGTTTCGACTGGAGACACAGGGCACCCCATTTCGTCTCGCATGGTACTCTGCAACTCGGCATTTGTTACTATTGCTATTGATCTAAAGAAGCATCTACCATCCCCACTCGTTTGAACTATTGTCGCTGGCTCTTGAGCTGGCTGCTCCACTGGCTGGCCTGTTGACGAGGCGGCTGGCTGGCCTGGCTGTTGGGCGGCTGGCTGACATGTCGATTGGGTGGCTGGCTGTTGGGCAGCTGGCCTCCCAGTTTTGTGGGGACAAGGGTATAATAAATAAGAATGTTAATGATTAATACATTTCAAGCCATCACTGACCAGCTAAGATGGTAATGTGAGCACCTTGCATGTAATTTGAGCACCATGCTCAATATACCAAAAAAAACGGTATGACCATATTACCAGAACTACACCACTTTCAGTTTCAGTTCAAGGGAAAGCATCTATTGTCTTTACCGGGAAATCCATGCTACGGTAGGCAGATGAAATGTTGTTTAGTCGGAACATAGCATCAATTTGTCAGGAATTAGAACAAGACAGTTCCTGTCACAACAAATGTGTGACGTAGTTTTACCCAGCAGATGGTGAAAAATGACGAACATTTGTTTAAAAATACTTACCGCAAAGTTTCCAGCCTGCTGTTTTAGCCATGACATGAAGAAAGGAAGTTGCTTCAGGCGAGACGTAAAAAAAAAACGCAGCTCCTCATTGGTTGTCTAAAAATCGAGATGCTCATTTTACCAGCATGCTCAAGTTACCTGCGCTTCCCCTGCCTACCTTGGTCAAACATTATATTTAAGCTAAACACAAAGCAGAATAGTGAGGAGTTCATCTTCGTGAACCGGTAGACACTGGAAGAAGTGGATCAGGTCAGGTCTGGACTGGATGAACAACATGAAGGACTGGATGGACAAACATGAAGGACTGGATGAACAACATGAAGGACTGGACTGGATGGACAACATCAAGGACTGTATAGACAACATGAAGGACTGGACTGGATGGACAACATCAAGGACTGTATGGACAACATGAAGGACTGGACTGGATGGACAACATGAAGGACTGGACTGGATTGACAACATGAAATATTGGATGGACAACATGAAGGACTGGACTGGATGGACAACATGAAGGACTGGACTGGTTACAACGCCTCTGCCCTGTTGCTCATAACTGAGGCCAGGTCCCTGACTGTCCAAGTGTTGGTCACGTCACACCTCCAGTCTACTGTCATGGTACAACGAATAACACACACACACACACACACACACACACACTGTCTTCCATTGATGTTCAGTGGATGTCTTCCTTTTGAGCTGTGTCTACGTCACAAGTCGTTTTACGTCAGTCAGTCATTGACGTCATTGTGGTGACATGTTCCTCACCCCCTGCTATTTATTACACTACAGCCCATCCCCACATCCCACCCACAATAAAAAATTTTTATTAAGCAAATGAATAGATAGCACGGGAAGCAGCAATAATGAGA
>JADBJO010003782.1:62668-82668 GCA_016801955.1 Conus betulinus
TGAACATCTGGAATTGCGATTGTGATTCGCCCATCAGTTAATAAAACCCAGAGGATATCAGTAATATTTTCAACGAAATCTGTTGGATGAACTTTGAACACCAGAATCCGCAAAATGGTGCATGGGCATTAAAGTCGCCAACAAGATCCATTTCTACTTGTTAATTTGTATTCTTCAGCCAGTCTGTGTTATCCTCTTGGGGTCCAATTTAATACAGAAAGTACATTGTAAACCGAGTCTTTGTTCACTTTGATACAGCACCTGTAGCAAATACACCTTCATCTTCCTGCGGCACCGGAAATGGAACGATCCTAGTAAATTCAGGTCCCGTCTGATGTAAAGAGCAGTCTGGACTTTTTTGTTTGATTCACTGACTGTGTAAAGTGGAGGGTAGAAATAATTCTCCAAATTAGGTAGTCTGTGCTTTTCCACATTCAGAGACTGAAGTGCTAGCACAGAGTGGTTTCCCTTCAGAACATGATTTTCAAAAGCTAATAAATTACTGGGAAGTGATCTGGCATTCCATTGAAAAATTTTGAAACAATCCTTTTGCTTAGCTTTCATGGCAAACTGTAAATTGTAACATAACTGCTGTTATGCAAATGTTGTCATCTTCAACCGACATTGTATCATATGTCAGACTATTTGCAAAAGCTTCCAAATTGGCTAATTTATAATTTGGGATTTTGTCTTCAACATCTGATATGTCAGTGCTAACTTCATCATTAAAATTTATTGTGATAGGAAGGTGATCACTTCCAAGGCAGTCTTCTCCAGTGGACCAATCGCAATCAATTGCTAGATTTGGAGATACCAGCGACAAGTCTATAGCAGCTGGTTTGTGTGTTGATACATCTAGGATTCGAGTAACTCGTCCATCATTTAACAAGATTAAACTGGAATCAACAATATTTTCTAGAAATCTGTTAGAAGACCACTTCTGAACATTCTGTATCCCAAAAAGGAGCAGAGCATTAAAATCGCCGAGAATTATCCATTTCTTAGAAGTGAAATCAATGTTTTTCAGCCAGTCCGTATTATCATCTTTGGGGCCGTGGGGATAATACACTGAAATGACATTATAAACTGAGGTGTCATTAAACTTTTATCGCAGCCCCTACAGAAAAACAGTCTTCAGAATCTTGTAGTCCTGGGCATAGAAAAACTTGTGGAAAACTGTAAATCACATCTAACATAAATAGCGCACTGCACCTTTTCATTGAAAATATTTACGTTAGTTAGTTGTGGATAGTAGAAATTCTTAATATTTGGAAGCTTTGATATTTCACCATTTAGCGATTGAAAACGCTAAGCACACTATAATTTCCCTGTTGTACGTAATTTTCAAAGGGCAGAAAATTTGCAGAGATTGATCTGGCATTCCACTGTAATATTTTCAAATTGTTATATACTTGTTTCTTCATAGTTGTCTATAACTATAAATCAATATGTCACTTGTGAAAAAAGAAGGGAAAAAAACTGATCATTGGTCAGGACCAAGGATATTTTCCGACGTGCGTGCGTGCGTCTGTGTGTGTGTGTGTGTGTGTGTGTGTGTGTGTGTGTGTGTGTGGTGTGTGTGCGCGCGCGCGCGCGCGCGTGCGTGTGTGTGCGTGTGTTAGTGAACAATTGTTTCAGATGTTGATGTAGATCTCACTTGTAATTTTGGGTTTGAAATTTGTGCTATTTTTGAAGAGCATGTAACCCATTTAGGTACAGATCTACTTTCTGTGCAAACTCTACCTTCACTCTCTCTATAACATTGCAGCTCAATTCCTTTCAATAAGGAAATGATCTACCGACAGCGAATCCAGATCTTCGACTGACGTTCTTATTAATATAGTCTATATTGTCTTTTGTTTTCTATTTGGTTCAACATGAACTGATGTGATCGTCGTAGTCTTCATTTTCTTCCGGATCTTCTTAACCTGAGTACAGATTTTGTATCTGTGACCCAAGCAAATCATAAATCTGGAACAAAAACTATTCTTAAAAAGGTACAATTCTTTAGCAATGTATAGATCTTAAATGTATCACATTTTGTTTTCTACTATTTATCAAAGATACATTCTTGTACCACCAGTGTTTACAACATCCTATCCTAACATGTCTTGGAGCATAAAACAAGTATGACGTCATGTCGTCAAACGTTTTGGTAACAAACGTTATTCAAATGGCGGCATGTATACTCCAATCATACTGTTATTAAGGTGATTTTTAATCCTAATCATCCGAGTTTTTCTCTCTCTGTCCTTTTCAATTAGTTCTTTAATGTTAATGGGGGAATTTACTGTGGATTTTAACTACTAAAGTTTCACTGTCGCCATCTTTGTTGCTTGTAACAGCAGCTGGTCGTTCGCCTTCATCGTTTGCTGTTAGCGTTCTTCAACAACAGTTGCTGAAAAAACGTTTTGGTATTGGAACAAACCCTGTGGCCCAGCAGACGACGGTGTCAACGAACGTGGCAATGATGTCACGTGAATTGACGTCACGTGGCAAAGTGCAGCCAGTGCAGAGAGCAGGGAATCAGGTTGTGTTGTTCCCATGGATCTTCATCAGATCTACGTCAGTGACGGGACCAGTCTGTAACGTCTATCCACTGCAGGATGGGATAGGGGAGTGGATGAACATATAACCAGACTGATGGATACACAGACAGACAACAGACAGACTCACAGGGATATGTACAGAGACAGATAAACAGAGAAGAAACAGACATGTAAACAGACAAATAAACAGGAGGAAGACAGACGGACAGATGGATGGACGGACACACACACACACACACACACACACACACACACACACACACACACACACACACACACGGTTAAAAATAAATGCATTCAGAACAAAATATGTCAAAAATATTCCATGTGCTTGCAGCGTCAATGATAATTGTACAACACACGTTTTATACTTTGCCCTACTTTGATTCCGATTTGTCAGAATTTAGAAAGGATGCTTCAATGTGCATATTCCAGGATACCATGTCTCTCTTAAATTTTTGTACGAATTCGTATGTTAAGCCCAGTTGGCTCAATTCTGTAATTGTTGTTTCATGATCTTATTTTCTACTGTTGTTTGTTTTTTACTTTCTATGTCTTTTTTTCTTTTTTTCTTTTACAGTTTAATTCTTACTTAGAGTTTCTCCTCACACACACACACACACACACACACACACACACGCGCGCGCGCGCGCGCGCCGCACTCACGCACGCACGCAGCATGCACACACACACACACACACACACACACACACACACACACACACACACACACACACACACCTTGTCTAATATCACAACTAGTGAAAAGACGTTAAACTGAAGAAGAACACACACACACACACACACACACACACACACACACACACACACACACACACTCACTGAGTGAGGTCAGGTCAGAAGTTTACACACCAAGTCATAGACACCAACAACACTGCCACTATCAGAACTGTGCCATGTCACCACCAGACGTCCAGTCCTGGTCAGGTACAGCCCCCAAGGATAGACATACCCTGGGTCGCTGAGGTCAGAGGTCAGCAGTCGTCTCCACTGACCCCCCCTGTTCCTCCCCAACACACAATGACCATCTCTACTCCCTACGTACATGACACCTGCCCCTGTCTACACACACCTGTGTAGGAACCCTGAGGTCAGTGTGGTCATAGGTGTGGGTGACGTGGCCAGAACTGACCTCCACCCTGTGCACCAGGTTGGTCCTGTCTGTACTGCAGTCAGTCACCAGGACGTGGCTGTCCCCGTCATCACAGATGTACCCTGGTCTCTTCAGTCCTGTCAGCCTGGTGCTGTCAGTTACTGACCTCACCACGTGACCCTGTCTGGTCAGCACGTGCACAGCAGCAGGACCGTCGCCATCTTCTCTACAACCGACCAACAAAACGTCCGTCACTGTGTCCGGCTACACCTATATACCGCCTAACCGTTTTTATCTGTGACGTCACTGTCAGTGAGTCCGTCACTTTGATCAGATAGATCAGGGGGGAACATGTTGTCACGGCAACCAGGCCATCAGACAGCAGAGCCAGGCAGCGTGGTGTTTCACTAACGGTCAGAGAGGCAGACACTGCGTGAGGGGGAGCCAGGCCCATCACCTTCACCTTGTTGTTGTTGTAGTCCGCCATGACTAGGATGTCGTTGGGCAGACACACAATGGCGAGGATCCAGGGTTTCTTCCTGTCGTTTGCTGTTGTTGGCGATGCTGTGAACAGACGTTGTGGAGTCGCCATCATGACGTCAACGGTGGGGGTGAAGGTGTGGGTGGTACTGGGGGTGGCTGGGGGCAGCTGAGCTGAAGTGGGGGTGTGGGTGGAGGAGGAGGGGGGGTGATCCAACTGGTGTAGTGGAGGTTGGATCTGGACTTTGATCTGTGGACAATCATCATCATCATCATTATCATCATCATCATCATTATTTTCATTATCTTCATTATCATTATTATCATCGTCATCATCATTATCATCATCATCATTAGTGATTATCATCATCCGGTTTGGATCTGGACTGTCTTGGTCTGTTGACAATCATCATCATCATCATCATCATCATCATCATCATCATCATTATCAGCAGCAGCAGCAGCATCAGTGATCATCATCATCCAGGTTAGCTCTCCAACTGTCTTGGTCCGTCGACAATCATCATCATCATATTATACATGAGCATCATCATCATGATCATCATCTTTGTCATCATCATTATCATCGTCACTGAACATCATCATTACAGCGGCATCATCATCATCATCATCATCATCATCATTATCACCATCTGTGATCGTCATCATCCAGGTTTGATCTACACGTCATCAGTCAACACCATCATCAGTTATCTCATCATCATCATCATCATCATTATCATCAGTTATCATCATCATCATCAGTTATCATCATCATCATCATCATCAATCATTATCATCATCATCGTCACCATCACCATCATCATTATCATCATCAGTTATCATCATCATCATAATCATAATCATAAGTTATCATCATCATCATCATCATCATCATCATTACCAACGTGTCACCTCTGTGCTGTATGTCAGGATTGTGTCTGTTAATTTAGACACTCTGGACATTTCGTACCCCCTGGACATTTTGTTACCATTGAATATTTTATCGCAGAATGTTTTGTCACCTTTGGATATTTTGTCACTGTGGACATTAATTTTTGTTGCCATTGAAATATTTTGTTATCGCTGAATTTTTGTCACCTCTGGATATTTTGTCACCACTAGACATTTTATTACCATTGAATATTTGTTATCGCTGAATATTTTGTCACCTCTGGATATTTTGTCACTTTGGACATTTTGTTACCATTGAATATTTTGTGTGTACCTCTGGGCTATTTTGTTGCTGATGGATGTTTTGTAACTGATGGCTATTATTTTATCTCCCCCCCCCCACCCCCCCACCCCCCCACCCCTTTTTTTTTATTTTATTTTATTTTTTTTTTTTACTAAATTGGCAGTAGAAAGGTATCTGGGAGTCAGGACCTGGATACAGTCTGGACCCCTTAGAGAGAAAGGAGTTCAGGGCCCAAACACTGGATACAGTCTGGACCCCTTAGAGAGAAAGGAGTTCAGGGCCCAAACACTGGATACAGTCTGGACCCCTTAGAGAGAAAGGAGTCAGGGCCCAAACACTGGATACAGTCTGGACCCCTTAGAGAGAAAGGAGTTCAGGGCCCAAACACTGGATACAGTCTGGACCCTTTAGAGAGAAAGGAGTTCAGGGCCAAAACACTGGATACAGTCTGGACCCCTTAGAGAGAAAGGAGCTCAGGGCCAAAACACTGGATACAGTCTGGACCCCTCAGAGAGAAAGGAGCTCAGGGCCAAAACACTGGATACAGTCTGGACCCCTTAGAGAGAAAGGAGTTCAGGGCCAAAACACTGGATACAGTCTGGACCCCTTAGAGAGAAAGGAGCTCAGGGCCAAAACGCTGGATACAGTCTGGACCCCTTAGAGAGAAAGGAGCTCAGGGCCCAAACACTGGATACAGTCTGGACCCTTTAGAGAGAAAGGAGTTCAGGGCCCGAACACTGGATACAGTCTGGACCCTTTAGAGAGAAAGGAGCTCAGGGCCAAAACGCTGGATACAGTCTGGACCCCTTAGAGAGAAAGGAGTTCAGGGCCAAAACACTGGATACAGTCTGGACCCCTTAGAGAGAAAGGACTTCAGGGCCAAAACACTGGGTACAGTCTGGACCCCTTAGAGAGAAAGGAGCTCAGGGCCAAACACTGGATACAGTCTGGACCCTTTAGAGAGAAAGGAGTTCAGGGCCCGAACACTGGATACAGTCTGGACCCCTTAGAGAGAAAGGAGCTCAGGGCCAAACACTGGGTACAGTCTGGACCCCTTAGAGAGAAAGGAGTTCAGGGCAAAAACACTGGATACAGTCTAGACCCCTCAGAGAGAAAGGAGTTCGGGGCCCAAACACCTGTCTCAGGGGAGTTTCTACATACCTGGACATTTTCTCAACCCTGGATAATTTGTCACCTCTGGACATTTTGTTACCCCTGGATATTTTAGTCACTCATGGACATTTTATAAATACTGAATACTTTGTTACTGCTGGATATCTGGTCTTCTCTGGAAATTTTATGACCGCTAAATATTTTGTGACACTTGGACATTTTACCACCCCTGGCTATTTTCATTACCTCTAGGTGCGTATTTGTCACCCCTGGACATTGTTATGAAACGTGATTTTGTAAACCTCTTCACATTGTGTTACCGTGGACATTTATTCATCCTTGGATGTTTTGTCATCACTAAATATTTTGATACCCCTGAACATTTTTTCTGACAAGACATTTTGTAACCACAAGACATTTTATTCCCTAGAAATTGAGTAACATGTCAATATTTTCTAACCTTTCGACATTTTGTTACTCTCTGAGTATTTCGTCAACCCTAGAAATTTTGCTACCCCTGCATATTTTGTTGCCTGAAATGGACATTTTGTTGCTCACGGACACTTGTAACTAAAAGTCATCTTGTCAACCACTGGACATGTTGAAATCCCTGGAAATTTTGTCACACTGGACATTTTGTTACTCCTGGACATTGTCACCCATGACATCTTTTGTTTTCATTGAAGGACATTTGGTAATCCCCCGGGAAATCATGCATCCTCTTGTTTTTTCTTGTCAACTGTGTACATTTTCCTTCCCCTCGATATTTTGTTACTCCTGGGCGTTTGATTTTCAACAGAGATATTATCAGCTTAAGAACTTTTCATCTCTGAACATTTTATTCTCCCCGAGTTTTTTTTGTTTTTTTTAAATATCAATGGATATTTTGTCTTTCTTGGACACTTTGTTGCAAATGGCTCACGTTTGGGTATTTTGCCAAGGCATTTGTTACCTGTGAACATTTTGTTGTTATCAATTGACATTTTGTTATCATGGGAATTTTCCTGCCCTTAACATTTTGTGGCCCTTGCACTTTTTCTTCTTTTTTTTTTCCTAAGGGGGAGGGTGGAGGGGGTGTCACTTATCTATCTTTTCATCATTTTTTCATCTAGGCACCTTGTTACTCTAGACATGTCACACCTGGCCACTGTGTCAGTTGTGGATATTTATATCACCTGAGCGTTTTGTCCCCCCCCCCCCCCACCTCTCAAAAAAAAAAAAAAAAGAAAAAAAAAGAAAAGAAAAAAAAAAAAAAAAAAAGAAAAAGCATTTTATCAAACAGGAATTTTTTTTATCATCCCTGGGGATTACGTCAAATGGCACATTTTGTAATCCCTGGCCATTTAACAATTTCTCATCTTTGAATGTTTTGTCATTTCTGCACATTTTGTCAATGTTAGACATAATTGTCAAAATCAGACATTTTTCTCATCTTTGAATGTTTTGTCATTTCTGCACATTTGTTAATGTTAGACATAATTGTCAAAATCAGACATTTTGTTAGGCGTCACGATTTTGTGGCCCTAAACATTTTGTTATCTGTTGATGTTTTGACAGCTCTACACATTGTGACACAGTTGTTTTTTTTTTTTACAGTTTATTACCTTCAACCAATGAGCACTTACACACTTTACCCTCCTCCCCTCCTTCCCACCCACCCCCAAAGAAAGTTGAGAGCTAACACAATTTATTGCCCTGAACGGTTGAGACTACGCAATCTATCAGCAAATCAATTTACCACCAGAAACACAATTTAATACGTCTATAGACCTACACAATCTATCAGGAAATCAATTTATCACCAGAAACACACAATTCAACACGTCTATAGACCTACACAATCTATCAGCATATCAATTTATCGACACACAAACACAATGTAAACACTCTATAGACCTACACACTCTATCAGCATATCAATCTATCACCAGAAACACAATGTAAACACTTCTATAGACCTAAACAATCTATCAGCGTATCAATTTATCACAGGAAACACAATTTAACACTTCTATACACCTATACAATCTATCAACGTATCAATTTATCACCAGAAACACAATGTAACACTTCTATACACCTATTCAATCTATCAACGTATCAATTTATCACCAGAAACACAATTTAACACTTCTATACACCTATACAATCTATCAACGTATCAATTTATCACCTGAAACACAATTTAACACTTCTATGGAATATCACCCAGCAGAATTTATTATGCACATATTATTTATCATCCTGAACAATGTCACCTACATGGTGCATTATTGTGAACAGCGCCACCGACATGGCTATCATTCTGAACAGCGTCACCCACACAGTGTATCATTCTGAACAGTGTCACCTACACAGTGTATCATTCTGAACAGTGTCACCTACACAGTGTATCATTCTGAACAGTGTCACCTACACAGTGTATCATCCTGAACAGTGTCATCTACACAGTGTCTCATCCTGAACAGTGTCATTTACACAGGTTATCAGTCTGAACAGTATCACTTACATCGCTTATCATCCTGAACAATGTCCATCGTCTTCACCTTTTCTGTCATCGTCATCGTCATCATTCTCTTCTTTTCTTCTTCCTCCTAATCTCTCACTTGTTTTCGTTCAGTTTTCTTATTTCTCAGACTTCTGTCATTGTAAAATGTCATGAACATTTACAATAAACCACCCAATGAGCATATGACAGTCAGGGAAAGACGGGACAAATCTTATACATATATTTTCATTAATTCAGAGAGAGACACACACTCCCTCTCTCCCTCTGTCTCAATGGGATGGTCAAAATCTATTATTATACCGATACATAAGAAAGGTGTTGCTGATCAGCCAAATAATTACAGAGGTATTGTTTAACCAGCGTGTTGAGCAAAGTTTATACAAACATTTTGAATAAAAGATTAACTAAATGGGCAGAACAAGAACAGAAAATAATAGAAGAGCAAGCAGGCTTCAGACAAGGATATAGTACCGTTGACCATATTTTGTACTCTCTATGCAACTGTTAGTAAATTTCTGGCTAGGAAAACAAAACTTTATGTTGTCTTCGTCGATTTTAAAAAAGGCTTTTGATTCTGTTGATAGAAATTTATTGTGGTCGATTCTGAGGAAAAAATGGCGTGAAAGGTAAGCTGTATTGGGCACTGAAGGTATGTATAATGAGGCATTAGCTTGTGTGCGCAATCAGGATAGTTACACAGATTATTTTAAGTGCCCGAGAGGCGTAAAACAAGGATGGCTCCTAAGTCCATTATTGTTTTCATTTTTTATCAACGAATTAGATATTGAAGTGTCTAAAACAGGCAAACACGGTATCCAACTCATCCCAGGTGCAGTAGAAATTATTTCTTTTATTGTTTGCTGATGATGTTATCTTATTGTCAGTATCTATTGTTGGACTCCAGAACCAGTTAAATGGCCTTAAAAGAGAAGCGACAGATTACACTTGACAGTTAACCTTGAAAAAACAAATATAATAGTGTTTAGATTGGGGGGCTACTTAGCTACAAGAGAAAGATGGTTCTATGGAAATGATCAAATTGCTGTAACTAATTCTTATATATACTTAGAAATGTCCTTCACACACTAAACTGAGTATACATGCTGCCTTGTCTGATGTTTGTAGAAAAGGAAGAAGAGGTACTGTAGAAATAATCAAAACGTTGAAGAAACTAGGCGCAATAGAGCCGGGTCTGTTCTCGAAACTGTTCGACTCTCAGATTGAACCAATCCTAACATATGCTGCTGAAGTATGGGGATTAGAGGAAGAAGGAAAACGAATCGAAGTAGTACATACATTTGCTATTAAAAAGATTCCTTAATGTCCCCCTAAATGCCTCAAATAAAAAAGCATACGGAGAAACAGGTAGATATCCACTTCATATAAGAACTTCTGTGAAATGCATAAAAACTGCATAGGACTGATTAATTTACCTATGATAAGAATATGCAGACAGGCCTATGAAATGCTTTTGTCGTTGCATGAATCGAGACATTTCAACTGGGTATCAAATATTCACAAAATTTTGACTATAAATGGATTTGGAATAGTATGGTTAAACCAGGGGTGGGTCATGAAAACAGTTTTTATTTCTTTATTTAAAGACAGGATTATCGCATGTAGTAAACAAAATTGGCACTCTGAGTTCGAAAATAATGATAGATAAAGATGGTATCATTCCTTTAAGGATATATTTCAAACAGAGAAATACTTAACATGCGTTAGGAACTATTGGCACAGAATTAATTTGACAAGATTTCGGTTAAGAGTAATTGGTCTAAAAAAAAAATTGTAAAAGATGGTTCCTAAATGCTTCAATTAATCAGGAAGATACCAGTTGTCCATGTTGCGACAATGAGTGTGAAGACGAGGTGCATTTTTTTATTTTACTGTGAAGCTTATAAACATATTCGAAAGAACTGTTCCTGTTTAGTATCCTTTTCTTGAGTTCCAAACGAAATTGGTGTCGCGAATATTCTTTCAAGTGATAATCCCAATAGGTTACAAGAATTAGCTAGAGATATCGCTCTTTCGACGCAAATCAGACAAAAAAATGAATGCTCCTAATGAGATATGATAATTAATTTGCAGAACAAAATGATCCTGAATTTTTGCTGTATAAAACGTGCATATTATTGAATGGGAGGATTGCGGGGGAGGAATGGGGGGGGGGGGGGGGGGGGGGGGGGGGGGGGGGACGAGTGTAAGGGAGGAGTAAGGACTAGGTGAATGAGGTGAACGAATGTCTGGGAATGTGGGTGGATGTGTACGTGCGTGAAATAATGTGCATGTGTATTATGCTTTTTGTATGTGAACAATATCGATTGCAAGAGGTAATATTTTGCTTTATTTATTTGTTCTCTATATATGCCCCTTCAGTGAGGGGCCTTGGCCTAAACTCAATAAAACTTTGTCACTGTCCCTCTGTCTCCCCTCCCCCCCCCCCCTTGCTCTCTCTCTCTCTCTCTCTCTCTCTCTCTCTCTCTCTCTCTCTCTCCTCCCTTCACCCATTCCCTCTCACTCCAATTAAACACTAACCAGCAAGGTGTAACAGCTGATCCAGTTGGGTCCTGATCGTCTCCATTGCGTCCGGGTTGGGGCAGTGACGACCTTGCCTGACGCCACACAGTCGCCTCTCCAAGGCCTCTGTCTTCACTTCTGTGCTGACATCGGAACCTGTTTCTTGGATGACGTAAATGCCGGCGTCTGTACGTTGGATGACGTTAAAACGAGGCAAGAAGTGCTGGTAGGCGTCGAGGATCTCTTCATCTGCCAGGACGCCGTTCAGCAATTCTTGCCCTAAAGACAGGATGTCCAGCAGGATGGTTTTGACCTTCAGCTTTTCTCTGGAAGCTTCCTGCAGCAAACTCATCTGCTTCCTCACCCACTCATTCCACTCATCTACACCCCTAGACTTAACACCTGACTGGGGGTCAGGGAGGTTACGAATACTGTCCAGGGATGATGTGGACATGGCGGAAGAGGGTCCAGGGCTGGGTGTAGGTGTGGCACGTGCAGCTGCAGGAGAATTCTGCATATCCTGGGACAGCTGGTGAAGAACATGGTCACTTGTAAATCCACTCCTGCAATGAATACCTGAGCAGACGTCACAGTAATATTCCTGACAGTCCAGACAAACATTGACAGCCTGTTTTGTTGGGACAGTGCAGACATCGGACATCTGTGGTTTTATTCAAACTCTTCGATCACCAACCTTTCCAGGACAGGGTCTGTCCCCATCTGCTGGACAAGGCTGGCGACAGTCACTTTCCGGTCCCTTGGGAGGTCCAGTTGTTGACCACATTGCTGACAAGCAAGTTTCAGGCCCCGCTCCTGTAGCATGCCGTGAAGACATTTCCGGCAGATGACGTCTCTACATGGCAGAATGACGGGGCCCAGACAAAGGGACCCACACATGGGACAGTCGGCGCGTGACGTCACAGGGTGTCCAGGTTGAGGAGAAGGTGGCCCTCCTGTTGCCATGGTGACGTTTGGGAGTCTGAGCGAAAGAAGATAGGTACAGTTTCGTCAAAGACCCCCATCATGCTCACTCATGAACCGAACTCGAAAGAGAGAGAGAGAGAGAGAGAGAGGAGAGAGGGGAGAGAGAGAGAGAGAGAGAGAATTCCATTTTTAAGAGGGTAGTGGATAAGCATAAATACTTTTTGTACTTCCATCCCTCTGGGCACGACAACAAAATTGTATGTATGTAGTGAGAAACAAAATCAAACAATATCTCTGAAAAGAAACGCAACAAGCAAGCAATGCATGAAAACATTTGGAAACAAAAAACAATCTAATTATGAAAAAAGAAATTAATGGGGGTGTGGGGCAGAACACAGAGAGAGAGAGAGAGAGAGAGAGAGAGAGAGAGAGAGAGAGAGACAGACAGACAGACAGACGAACAGACAGACAGGCAAACGCATGAACGGAGAGACACACTTACAGACAGGAGAAACAGCGACACACGTGCAACTAGGTAGTTTCAAGCAGCAACTCCGCCCCCCCCCCCTCCCCCCCTCCCCCCCCCCCCCCCCCCAATGAACGGTACGACCCCCACCTCCAAGGTCTACATAGCTTTACGCTATATCACTGCTGACTACCACTAACATTTGAATTAGACTCAAGATACCTACCAGATATACGCCTAGGACATTTGACATTAGCTTCAAGATCTACATAGCCTAAGCTATATCACTGCTGACAGTCCTGGAGTTAAAGAAAGTTGACATTAGGCTTCAAGGTCTACAAAGCCTAAGCTATATCACTGCTGACAGTCCTGGGGTTAAAGACAGTTGACATTAGGCTTCAAGGTCTACATAGCTTTAAGCTATATCACTATGGACAGTCCTGGAGCTATATCACTACTGACTATCCTGGAGTTAAGGACATTTGACATTAGACTTCAAGGTCTACATAGCTTTAAACTATATCACTACTGGCTATCCTGAGGTAAGGACATTTGACATTAGACTTCAAGGTCTACATAGCTTTAAACTATATCATATCATCCTGACATTAGACTCCAAGGTCTACATAGCTCTACATTACTGACTTGGAATTACAGACATTAGACTTCAAGGTCTACATAGCTTTAAGCTATATCACTACTGACTATCCTGGAGTTAAGGACATTTGACATTAGACTTCAAGGTCTACATAGCTTTAAGCTATATCACTGCTGACAGTCCTGGAGTTAAGGACAGTTGACATTAGACTTCAAGGTCTACATAGCTTTAAGCTATATCACTATGACAGTCCTGGAGCTATATCACTACTGACTATCCTGGAGTTAAGGACATTTGGCATTAGACTTCAAGGTCTACATAGCTTTAAGCTATATCACTGCTGATAGTCCTGGAGTTAAAGACAGTTGACATTAGACTTCAAGGTCTACATAGCTTTAAGCTATATCACTACTGACAATCCTGGAGTTAAGGACATTTGGCATTAGGCTCCAAGGTCTACGTAGTCTAAAGCTGTATCACTACTGACAATCCTGGAGTTAAGGACATTTGGCATTAATTCAAACCCCAGTTCATGTTCCTTTTGTAAGAAAGCTTCTTTCCATTTAAAAAGATAACTTGAAATTAGAGCCCAGTTTGTCCAAATAAGCCACCTTATGTCTTTTTTTTTATATCTGGCATTTGCAGTACATACAGGCTGTTTTATAATTAAAGCTACTATGCTTGAACAACATGATGTGGAGAAAGCATGAATAAAAACAACAATGTATTGAAGATCGTGGTCCCATAAATTCCAGTTTCACCCCTACAGCTACATGTTGTATTTAGTAAAAGATCAAGACTTATGCTTATTTTATTGTTCGTACAATGTTCAGTGGTTAATGTATTATCAAAGCTGCACATTTTATATTGGCATGATGGTGGAACATTTCTTCAGTCTCTACGCCATTGAGGAATGAGCAAAAAAAAAAAAAAAAAAAAAAAAAAGTAAACTGCATTATTGCTATTGCCCTCCACCCACTGCCCACCCTCCTCCCACACACACCCCTTTCAGCCTCTCCCACCTCCCTCCCAATGCAACCCCACCCCCTGTATGCAACACCACCACACAGGTTGAGTCATCTTTAGTCTGCCGGCTGGCCAGGCACAGAGCTCAACTGACACATGCCTGAATCATCACATTAATGCTTCATGCTCTTTCATATGATCTACATCTTCC
The DNA here is from genome assembly GCA_016801955.1 of Conus betulinus. Taxonomy (NCBI): domain Eukaryota; kingdom Metazoa; phylum Mollusca; class Gastropoda; order Neogastropoda; family Conidae; genus Conus; species Conus betulinus. The sequence goes on from JADBJO010003782.1 coordinate 77,317, forward strand.
ATTAGAATCCTGGGGACTGTCTGATTATCATATACTAGCAGTGCCTAAACTTCAGGTTGGCCAGAAATTGGCCATAGTGGCCTGTAGCCTACGTTGTGTGCCCCAGGTTTATCCCTGCTTCTGTCGGAGCCCCGATCAAATCAGAAGAGACATGTTGAAGACATCAGCCTCATACACTGGCCCTACACATCACAGTAAGATCTTTTTCAGCACGGTCAGGCGTCCTGCACTGGTATGGATGAATCGGTCGTCTGTTGAAAAAAACAAAAAAAAAATGCCCGTCATCGTTTAAAAAATGACGTCACTGAAAGGTGACGTTTTCTCCCACGTTATAACTTCACTGAAAATGTTTGCAGAAGTGTGTAAAATTGCACAGGTGTCGCCAAATAATAACGACGATAATTATGATCATAATAGCTATAATAACAGTAGCTATAGTAAGAATTAGAAGAGAGTAATGATAATGGTGATGATAATGATGACTACTGTTATTATTATTCTTATCATCACTATTCTTCTTCTTCTTATTATCATCATTATTATTGTTGTTGTTGTTGTTGTTGTTGTTATTGTATAAAAAACAACAATAACAATAATAGTAATAATATAATAATAATAATAATAATAATAATAGTGCACATTGCTACTAAGCATTACTATTATTATCATCATCATTGTTGTTGTTCTTCTCATCATCATTATTGTTATTTGTTATTATTATTATTATTATCATTTTTATTATTCTTATTCTTATTATTAGAGGAAGGAAAAGAAGGACTAAATGAAGAACAAGAGGAAGATACGACGTGATGACGATGACGACGACGGCAACGACGACGATGAGGTGATGATGATGATGATGATGATGAGGAGGAGAGGAGGAGGAGGAAACAAAAATAAAGATGATATAAAGGAGAAATGAAGAAGGTGAAGACTTCAAAGGGTAGAAGGTGAAGAATTCAAAGGACAGGGAGAAGAGGGACAGAAGGTGAAGAATTCAAAGGACAAGGAGAAGAGGACAGAAGGTGAAGGATTCAAAGGACAGAAGGTGAAGGATTCAAAGGACAGGGAGGGAGAAGAGGACAGAAGGTGAAGGATTCAAAGGACAGAAGGTGAAGGATTCAAAGGACAGGGAGAAGAGGACAGAAGGTGAAGGATTCAAAGGACAGAAGGTGAAGGATTCAAAGGACAGAAGGTGAAGGATTCAAAGGACAGGGAGAAGAGGACAGAAGGTGAAGGACTCAAAGGACAGAAGGTGAAGGATTCAAAGGACAGAAGGTGAAGGATTCAAAGGACAGGGAGAAGAGGACAGAAGGTGAAGGATTCAAAAGACAGTGAGAAGAGGACAGAAAGTGAAGAATTCAAAGGACAGGGAGAGAAGAGGACAGAAGGTGAAGGAAGAGGATGAGGAGGGACCAAGGGCGTCAGTAAGAAGGAGAATTTACCGGAAAAATAGGGGAGTAGTGTGATTATTGTAAATAACAAAAGATGATATAGGAGTAGGTGGAACGTGAAACAAACATAACGAAAGCAAAAACAAAAGAAGATAAGGTGGAAGGATTTTTTCTTGATGCAGAGAAAATAGAGAATATTTGAACAAGGAGGTTTTAAAAGTAGAATTTGTCGAAAGCCATTTGGGCAAGGGATATCTTTTTTTTTAAGATATGAAAATTAATGTCAGTTTACCTGGTAAGGAGACTGGTTAAGAAGAAACAAAAGAAACAGATCTGAAACATTTTTAATATTAGTTAAGTCGATGAGTAAGAATTAAAAAAAAAAGTGGAAGTGTGGGTAATGAAAAGTTGACTCAGAAAAGAGGGATTAAACGAGAAAAAATGGAAGAAAAACAAATTTACAGGATGAGGAGAATCAAAAGAAGTCAAAAAGGAATAGAAGAAAACATATTTATACGTAAAAGAGGGTTGATAGAATTCAAAGCAATGCAAAGTGAACAAACAGGGAAAGGAGCATTAAGAAAAGCACGTTCCCTCCCTCCATCCCCACGCCCAACACACGTACCTCCCCATCCACACCCTATCTCTACATCGTTTCCCCCAAATTTACCGCAAAGTTTTCTTTTGTGCAGTGTTTAGCCATAAGAAAGCTGTAACTGTGTCCATCAAATATGGCATGATTACTGTGGGGAGAATAGAGGGGAGAGGGTGAAGAGGTGGGGGAGGAAGATTGTTTGGGTGGTAAGATGGGGGATGAAGATCAGTCTGTTACACATTTTTAAACAATGCAAATAGAAATAACCCGCCATGTGTCACACATCTGTGACATCGTGATTCAGCAGTGCATGTTCCAGTGGACAGGAATCAGCCCTGAGGTACAGAACGGTTCCAAGAGCTGTGAGGGAAAGAAGCTTGAGGTACAGAACGGTTCCAAGGAGCTGTGAGGGAAAGAAGCTTGAGGTACAGAACGGTTCCAAGGAGCTGTGAGGAAAAGAAGCCTGAGGTACAGAACGGTTCCAAGGAGCTGTGAGGGAAGAAGCTTGAGGTACAGAACGGTTCCAAGGAGCTGTGAGGGAAAGAAACCTGAGGTACAGAACGGTTCCAAGGAGCTGTGAGGGAAAGAAACCTGAGGTACAGAACGGTTCCAAGGAGCTGTGAGGGAAAGAAGTCTGTTGATGTGAATTGTGTAAATCAGATCTCTAGCACTGTAAGAGTGAATAACATTCCTGAACCATTCACTGCATGACGACCACAGGTGTGATGTGGCTGGTGGATTGTGTGGGTGAATGATCATTGTCACTTTGATACTGATCGGTCAAGGAAGAACACATCAAACAAAATACAATAATAACTCAACAAGAAAGACTACACAATGTAAAAGTAAAGATTACCACAATTCAGCAACCTGATTTTGAGACACTTTTTCTATGCGCTGGTTAAATTCATGCAGATCTAGATGAATGTCGAGATGCTGTGATCCTTATATATTTTTCGCTGCTCTCTCTTAGTATGTGCGCACACATGTGCGTGCGCGCGCGCGCGCGCGCGCGAGCGCGTGTGTGTGTGATGATGTCAGAATTGAGTTGTATGCCTAAATAGTGAATTCCGTCTTCCATGTATTGAATATTCCATTTCATCTAGGGTCCAAATTGTGTCCAATTTATCAACTGCTAACATGTGAAATTGACAGCTGCCTATCTAATTAATCAGTACACAGACCATGGCCACACATAAATGACGTTTGAACTGATTCACAGAGCTTATAGATACAAATATGTCTGCATCTTTAAAAGCCCACAAAGTGTTTCACACATACATGTATTTGTTGTCGCACATAGTGACGATGAAGGTATCTGTTTCTTTATTTAACACACACAGGCTGGCCACAGTCATAGCCCGTCTGTTCAGGACATGATAATAACAGATATCAGTTGTGACCCACAAGCCTGGACGGAGCAACAAATAAAAAAATTGTAATCAACAACTCCTGACGAAAACTTAAGAATAAGAAAAAACCCACAAATATTTACACATACCTGTGATCTCAAAGTGTGGGGAAGGGACAAAGAAGACGAACCACGGAGTGTGTCTGACTGTGACGACGACCAGATCCCAAATGCCGCGTCCTCACAACCCACCGCTTGACTGTTTGTTGACGGTTGCTAATTGTGATGTCATAACCCCGCCCACCACAAACTGTGAGTGTCGTCGCGCGTTGTCAGTGTCCTCCCTGTCACTCTCTTACACACACACACACACGCACGCACGCAAATGAGTACATGCACAGGACTGGCTGACGATCCAACTGATCAACTGGTGGAAAGACAAATAGACAGACTGAAAAAAAGATGGTTTAACAGATAGTTATAGAGACAGTCAGTCAGACCAAAATTCAGACAGACAGACAGACAGACAGATGCATTATATGTGCACACACTGTGTAGTCGTAACCCGTCATATAGTAAGGGAAGGACAATGACATTGAAATGAGTGATAGAAACAGGAGTGTTGGTTACGGGCATTGAAGGGAGGGGAGTTGGGGTGGGGTGGTGGGGGTGGAGAGAAGGGGGTAAACCGGGAGGGGGTTTGCAAAAGAGACATGAAAAGGGGGAGGACAGACTGACGGAGAAAGGCAGGCAGGAAAGGGGGGTAGGAGTGGGGGAAGAGAGAAGTTCGCTTACAGTGACAATAGAGACAGTGGTGAAGGTAACGTTTGCTGTTAAGACAAATAAAAACATTTGTCTGTCTCTGCCTCTGTCTCTGTGAGTCTGTCTGTCTGTCTGTCTGTCTCTCTGTCTGTCTGTGGAGGGGAGTGCAGTCAGGGAGTTCTAGCTGTGGAGGTGGATGCAGTCAGGGAGTGCTGGCTGTGGAGGGGAGTGCAGTCAGGGAGTGCCAGCTGTGGAGGGGAGTGCAGTCAGGGAGTGCTAGTTGTGGAGGGGAGTGCAGTAAGGGAGTGTTAGCTGTGGAGGGGAGGGCAGTCAGGGAGTTTTAGCTGTGGAGGGGAGGGCAGTCAGGGAGTGCTAGCTGTGGGAGGGAGTGCAGTCAGGGAGTGTTAGCTGTGGAGGGGAGTGCAGTCAGGGAGTGCTAGCTGTGGGAGGGAGTGCAGTCAGGGAGTGTTAGCTGTGGAGGGGAGGGCAGTCAGGGAGTGTTAGCTGTGGAGGGGAGGGCAGTCAGGAGTGCCTAGCTGTGGAGGGGAGGGCAGTCAGGGAGTGCTAGCTGTGGAGGGGAGTGCAGTCAGGGAGTGTTAGCTGTGGAGGGGAGGGCAGTCAGGGAGTGTTAGCTGTGGAGGGGAGGGCAGTCAGGGAGTGCTAGCTGTGGAGGGGAGTGCAGTCAGGGAGTGCTAGCTGTGGAGGGGAGTGCAGTCAGGGAGTGCTAGCTGTGGAGGGGAGGGCAGTCAGGGAGTGTTAGCTGTGGAGGGGAGTGCAGTCAGGGAGTGTTAGCTGTGGAGGGGAGGGCAGTCAGGGAGTGTTAGCTGTGGAGGGGAGGGCAATCAGGGAGTGTTAGCTGTGGAGGGGAGGGCAGTCAGGGAGTGCTAGCTGTGGAGGGGAGTGCAGTCAGGGAGTGCTAGCTGGAGGGGGGAGTGCAGTCAGGGAGTGTTAGCTGTGGAGGGGAGTGCAGTCAGGGAGTGCTAGCTGTAGAGGGGAGTGCAGTCAGGGAGTGCTAGCTGTGGAGAGGAGTGCAGTCAGGGAGTGTTAGCTGTGGAGGGGAGGGCAGTCAGGGAGTGTTAGCTGTGGAGGGGAGTGCAGTCAGGGAGTGCTAGCTGTGGAGGGGAGTGCAGTCAGGGAGTGCTAGCTGGCTGTGGAGGGGAGGGCAGTCAGGGAGTGCTAGCTGTGGAGGGGAGAGGCAGTCAGGGAGTGTTAGCTGTGGAGGGGAGTGCAGTCAGGGAGTGCTAGCTGTG
>JADBJO010003782.1:87668-105168 GCA_016801955.1 Conus betulinus
TCAAGATTTTAACACAGCAAACTCGTCCAAGAGGAGTAATGTTTCTTTTCATCCATATTTTAAACAAAGCTGTTATTTCTGACAATTTTTCAGCATAATTAATCTTTTCACAGTTTTTTACATCATTTGTGAACCATATTCCCAATATCTTAAACTTATCAGGGTTCCATTGTATATTTAAATGTTGCATATATTTTATTTCTGAGCCTATCTTACTACCTAGCCATATTGCTTGTGTTTTATCTGCATTTAGGAAAAGTCCTGAAAACTTTCCAAATTTCTCTATTAATTGGACAGATCTTTCAAAAGATATTCGATCCCCATTATTCATTGATTGTGTATCATCAGCAAATTGTGATATTTTAAGTTTTTTGTTGTTTATTTTAACACCTTTGTATCTTTATCTTCTCTAATCATAATTGCTAAGATTTCTACACATAGTATGAATAGATAAGGCGAAAGTGGATCTCCCTGTCTACAGCCGCTTTCAATGTGAAACCAATCTGAAGTTTGACCGTTAACTATAACAGTTGATTTTATGTTTTTATGAAAAATGTTTGTATCCAATTACATATGCTATTTTCGAAACCATATTCTCTCAAGATTTTAAATAAACATTCCCAATCGAGAGAATCAAACGCTTTCTCAAAATCTAAACAGAGTAAAAGTCCGGGTAATTGTCTCACTTCCAGATAGTTAATTAGGTCATAAATAAGCCGTATGTTATCCCCAAGATATCTATTTGCAATGAAAACCTGTCTGATCTTCACTTATTAGGCTCGGAAGAACCTTTTTTTTTTCTATTTGCGACGCATGCAGACCCAATTTTATACAGAACATTTAAAATTGAAATAGGTCTCCAGTTTTTTTATATGCTCTCTCGATTTATCTGGTTTAGGTATGCAGGTGATTATTCCTTCTTTTTGAGTGGTTGACAGTTCCCCATCCTTCACTGACTGATTTAGAGCACGAACTACAAAAGGACCAAGTTTTTTCCAGAAAAATTTATAAAATTCTGCTCCAAAACGTCAGAACCAGGACTTTTACCATTTTTCATGTTTTTCAAAGCAAAGCCGGCTTCTTCTAAACTTATTCTCCATTTAAGGAATCTTGTTCTTCTCTAGATAATTTTGGACATTCTTGTATTAAGTCTTTTACGTCACATGTACCTAGGTTTCTTTTGGAATACAGTCGTTTATAAAATAAATGAACTTCTTTCTTTACCTTATTTGGCTCATCTATAAGTGTTCCATCGCTGTCCACTAATTTTGTCATACTTTTATTAACATAGTGTCTCTTTTCTAAATTACAAAAGTAGTGATATTTTTTCCCTTCAGCAATCCATTTAGCTCTTGATCTTAATATAACTCCCTGTATTTTCTTCTCTCTGAGTGTCACTAGTTGTTGTTGTTTTTCTTTTTCACAATTTGAAAGTCTTCCTCTGTTTTATTTTCTTTGTTTTTGTAATACACCGATTTCTTTTAATAAATCGTCTTCTTTTTTTAAAGCCTTTTTCTTCCTCATAGTAGCATATGCAATAGTTTTCGATCTTATTTTCATGAGCAAAAAGTCAATAAAAACTTTATCTGATACAGTAAGTTCAACATCTTTAAGTGAGATTCGAGAGAGTGTTTCTACGTCATACTGTTCTATTGAATATTCACAGATAATTTCATCGATGAATTATGTACTTCTTCTACATATTGTTTGTCTTTTAACAACTCACAATTAAATTTCAGAATGTGTTGTGTTTAATAGTTTCCCCAATTTCAATTTCAGAACAACCATTGAATGATCTGTTCGATATCCAGGTGTAATATCTGCATCTTCAAAATTCAACATAAGGTCTTCTGAGATAAGAAAGAAGTCTAACCTACTCTGCTTTAAAGGCGATGATCTGTGCCATGTATAGCGTTTTACTCGCCAAACGTCTGACAGAGCGAAGTCCGCCATCATGTTTTCAACACATTTTTTTTGCCTTTGGGTTGTTTATATTGCTATAATTATCATAATCTAAATAGGGATCGAGGACAAGGTTCCAGTCACCAACTAAAACAAGTGCATGATTCCACCTCTCTGATTGGTGCGGACCTTTTTATGCAGCAGGCCTGTACAGCTATCACAAAGACTTCTTTTTCTCTCAGGAGTGAGCCTGACTGTCATTGATTCTGAGTCAATGATCACACCCAGATACTGAATGTGTTTGGATGGTTTCAGCTCTGACTTTGTTAGGTGTATCAGGAAAGCTAATTTTTGAAGAGCAATCAGTGTCAGTGACATTTCTCATGCACTCCTGCTTTGTAAAACCATACAACAAACTGTCATCAAGAAAAGCTGTGGAGATATGTCCTTTCATCCTCAGCTTGCCAAACACAGGTTCCATCAGTGTTGTGAACAAGCAAGGGAGCTGAAGCAGGGCCATTGGGCAGAGCTGTATGTTCATAATGCTGACTTCTCCAGACAAATCTGAGCGGTTTCTAGAAATCTGGGTGAATGGCTATGAAAATAGGCATCTTTGAGGTCAACTGCGCTCATGTAACAATCTCTCTGAACAAGTAATAAAGCAGTGGTCAGTATTTCCATTTTAAAATGATGGTAGGTGACTTCTTCATTCAGTCTCTTTAAGTTTCAAATCATCCTGGGGAGAAACAACTTCAGCTTTTTCATTCTCACATGCCCTAATCACTCCCTCAGATAGATTTTTTTTGTGTGTTTCACTGTCAATGATAGCACTTTCATTTTCATCGAAAGGATTTGTATGGGGCACTGTCAGTCTGCTCAGAGTGTCTGGGTGACAGTCAAACTGAAGTTTTACTACTGAGACAATGATAAGAATATCTGGATCAGAGGTGATCTCCAACCAAGAACTCATGAACATCTAAATCTGCCTACTTGAAACATGACAGCTTCACACTCAAGAAGAGTTGTAAGTTCTGGGTAAATAAAAAAAAAAAAAAAAAAAAAAAAAAATCACTCTCCTCCACAACTGAAAGCAGACGAGAGAGGGCCTGATCTACTGTCTGCTCCCGCTGTTGTTGTGAAACCGCCTGTGTACGTGGCCCCTGATGGCCTGAGGGCGTGTCTAGGGTTTTGACGGCTCGGTCGTAAAAAAACCCCAACCAAACAAACAAAAACAAAAAAAACTTCTGTCTCTCATCAAAGTTCCGTTGGTTTTGGGGGGCTGCTTGAATCTAGATCTAGATTCTAGTCAAACCGGAAGAAAAATAGAAGTTCTCTCCCTAGTTATTTGGTTCTGCTCTTGACCAAAACCGGGTGAAACCGGCCGGAAATGGGTCACACAGGCTCCATGGATCAAATCAATATACGTAGGCTGTATCTCAATGACCTTATGGCTTTTTAGTAATTGGAAGACTTGGGGTGGCTCTGCCAACCTTTTTTTTTGTATTGTTTTCTCGTTTGTTTATTTTATAGACTGAATTCAAAATTAAGTGATTTTCAGCATGATGTGCGTTTCTTTTGAGGTTCTGGATTCATTTGTGGATACATAACATACCTTCAGCGTGGTTGTTTGTTCTTTGTTCCGTTCTTCGTCCGTACATGTTCCAAAGAACTGGGGAAAAACTTTCATTGGGGTTGAGGTAAGCCTTTCTCACGTAGTTCAAGAACTCGCGAAGGCCAGGGAGGTTTGTATCAGTCGTTGAGTTCTGTTCAAGTTCACCTAGTTGCCAAAGGTCATTCGCACCAGAGGAAGGGGTAGATACCCCAAGTGCCAATGTCTTCTTGACAAGCCGCTGCACTGGACGATTGTTCTGATACAGCCCTGCAAGGCCATGCTCTTGAACTCGCTTCCACAAATTCTGCTTGAAATGGAAGTAACGTCCTGCAATTCTTGAGGCTGGAAGTTCTGTCTCAATAGCACTGCGAAGGGCTTGCTTAAAGTCACATATCACCTGGTGCACACATAAGACCTGGTGCACACCTATCACCTGGTGCACACCTATCACCTGGTGCACACCTATCACCTGGTGCACACCCCATCATCAAGGCGAGCCAGTTGAGACTGTCAGCACCTACAAATACTTAGGGACGTTCATCGACGATCAGCTGAGCTGGACTGCCAGCGTGGATGCCTGCTGCAAGAAGAAGGCCAACCAGCGCCTGTATTTCCTTCGGAAGCTGAGATCCTTCCAAGTCTGCCCGGAGATACTGTCCCTCTTCTACCAGGCGGTGGTCCAGGGGTGTCATGCTGTACAACCACATCTGCTTCTTCAGCAGCGCCAAGACAGCGGACAGCAACAGGCTGGGAGAACATAGCACGGACAGCAGCGCGCGAGTGGTGAAGGCGAACCTTGCAACACCGAGCACCGTCTTTTGAGCGTGCTGCCACCAAAAGCTGATGGCTGTCATGACAGACATCTCCCACCCACTTCACCCTGCTGTGCAGTCTTGCAGGTCCAACAGAGAGGGCTCTCGGTGCCTGCGTTGTCCAAAGGCCAGGATCACTCGTATGCGGAAATCTTTTCTGCCAACTGCAGTCAGGCTGTACAACGCAGCAGCAACAGGACGAGAGTGAAATCCGTCTGCCTGTATATGCGTACATGAGTACAAGGGTGAATGTGTGCACGCACGTGTGTCTGTATGTGTGTGTGTGTGTGTGTGTGTGTGTGTGTGTGTGTGTGTGTGTGTGTGTCCTTCGTTTAACGTCTATCCACTATTCGTGATATTAGACACCAAAAAAAAAAAAAAAAAAAGAACGTGTACGGAAGTGATTGCAAGCGTGTACATGATGTGTGTATGTGTATTTGTATGGGTGCGCGTGCACGCGAATGTGTGTGTGTGTGTGTGTGTGTGTGTGTGTGTGTGTGTGTGTGTGTGTGTGTGTGTGAAGAACAAGATGCCATATGAAAACCAGAGGTTTTGTGGGGCACAGATGATCAAGTTCAGACATTCAACTAAACTAAACTAATCCCAGCGTTGTCACATCTTGCAACATAACATTAGTAGCAGAAAGAAAAAGCACAGTGTGTATCAGAGTCTGATTAAATTTTCTGTCTCCGAAGAGAAAAACACAACAGGATATACTGGACAAGTACAGGTTGCAAGCAGTCCAATAACAGTGTGCGTGCGTGCGTGCGTGCGTGCGTGCATACGTGCGTGCGTGTGTGTGTGTGTGTGTGTGTGTGTGTGTGTGTGTGTGTGTGATGCAAGTGAATGTGTGTGGATGTATATGGAATTGAGTGTGTGAATGAGCATGTGCGTGCATAGTTGAGTGTGTATGCGAGTTTGTGTGTGAAAGCAAGCTTGTATATGGCGTGGAAAAAAGTAATATGCGCGTTCATGTGCGCGCGCACGTGTGTGTGTGTGTGTGTGTGTGTGTGTGGGGGGGGGGGGGGGGGGTAAATGTTTGCGCATGGATTTGTATTGGTATAAATATCTAATGTTGTACATGTACATAAACCACATTCGAAAAGGTGTCTATGATTTTATTTTAGAGGCCTGTTTTGCCGACAGATTGATTTATTAATGTTGAATTGTTTGTATTTGTATTTTACGTGCGTGCAAAAGCATTTTCCTTGTGAATATGGGGATATAATAAAATGTCTGAAGTTTGAAGTCTGAACGATGATGTGTCTGTTGTATTTTCGTTTTCAGACGCTCCAAGACCTGGCGGTATACATCAATTGTTCTGGTTTCCGTGAGAGCGTATACACAAGTGGGACGATATGCCCACGTACATCTCCAAGGATGGTGAGAATCTGAGTGTGTGGTCTAGGACATGAAGGAAATGTCCCATGTACGTAGATCGTCCTGTATGTCCCGAGTGCTTGCAGATTCCCTTCTGTGGCAAAAAATAGCGATTCCCCAGTTGCCATCCAGGTGAAGGGAAATCGATCCCCGTTCCAGGTTTCATTCCATGGTGGATAAATTTGAATTCATCAACGTTCTGTGTGAGAGGTGGCACCAATGTCCTTGTTCCCTCTATGGCATCTCACAGATTGATACGATGGAATTGGCGGCCTCTCTCCTCCATCCTGCACTCTCACACAGCGCTGTTCGCAACCAACAGCCGCGGAATATATTCGGCGGCTCGGGCGAGTAGGGTCGTCTGCAACATCTGCTAGAATTTCCTGTCTCATGCAAGATCTTTCCACCATATCTGAGTCAGGCTCATGAGGGTGGATTGAGCGTTGAAAACACCCGAATGTTCGAACTGACATCATTTCTATCGAAAACATTCGTTGTTATTTGTGCAGGGCAGTCGGTGCGCCGTCAGCATCGCCATACAAGCGACCTTGACTTTCACGTTGCTGCGTATAGCCAAACCCATCGTGCACCAACACTTTCCCCCCGTGTTCACCGCTCATCAATTCAGTCATTTGCATTTGATACAAAACGTTAAGTTCAACAGAAAACGGAAACGGAAATAGGCCTACGTGACGTGACCCGATGAAATGTTTAGATCTAGATAGGACCTCGGTTGAGGAAGGCTAAAAAGGAAGTGAGAGAGAAAGGGGCTGGAAGAGAGAGAAAGAGAAGGGGGAGAGAGGGAGTAGGGGGAGGGGAGACAGAAAGCGAGAGAGCGAGCGAACGAGAGAGAGAGAGAGAGAGAGAGAGAGTAGTGTCGGTTGATGGAATCAATGACACGCGGACACAACGACACTAGGACAAAATGACACACGGACACAATGCCACGCGAACACAATGATCCGCTGACACAATGACACGCGGACACATCGACACGTTACGGCTGGAGCAAGAGAGATTATGTGGCCTATACCGGGATTTGAAAAAAAAAAAAAAAAATCTCTCAAGTGCGCTTTCCCTGTTTTATTGCGCCAATCTGTATTATCGGGTCTTGCTAAGTATCGTTTCCAGATCCAGGTACAGAAACGAGCATAATTATATGTATGCTGCGGAATTATAACGTCATGGAAAAAAAAATGACGCCATGGACAAGAATCTGACATCACGCATTGTTCAATGCCAGAATAGAACGATGCACGCGTTAGTACATTGTTTTAATATTGGGCCTGTTGTTTCAAGTAAGGCTGGACTAGTTTCGGCTCTGCATTAACTTCAACATCACGATCAGTGTGTAACAAGTTCTGGGTGTTTTATTTTATGCTCGAAGAGCGGAAAAACGAAGGGACTTTCATTTAGAGAACAGAAGGACTTCCAAGATGCTGCTTCGAAATTTTCGAGCATTCTACAATGCATGATGTTGCTCCTGCTCTGTAGCCTGAACTGGTTTGACAGCAGTAAGTAGATTTTACATCTTTAGCAGTGTAAGCTAGACTGGTTTGACAGCAGTAAGTAGATTTTACATCTTTAGCTGTGGGACTGGTTTGACAGCAGTAAGTCGATTTTACATCATTATCGTTAAGAAGCGACAATCCGGGAATAAAAGGCCTTGTCTTTGCGCAAATTTTTCCATCAGCTGATTACTTCGTGAAAGATTTTAAGATAAGTTTGAGAGCTTTAGCAAAGAACCAGGAATACGGGCTGCTCTCTTTCCGGTGGAATTGTAACCTAGGAAGGTTCCAGCCATGTATTTATCCTGATCCTGATCCTGAGATTGCATGTTTCTTTATACATCTTGAGATCGAATCAGTTGAAAGGTAGGCCTGTGCTACTGAATCAGATAAAAGGTTGGTTTATGCTAACACGCGCATTCACCAAGTGTTTATAGAAAAGAAAATGTTCTTATTCAATCGCTTTCATGTATGGGACAGACGGCGTCAAAAATTCATGCTGCAGACAGGTGAATGTCAGAAGTTCTATTGCAAATGTGATCCATGCAAACGAGTAGAAAACAAGGAGATGTATTTTCCTTATAGCCATAAAGAAAAATCATGATGTCTTCAATCATTCACTGAAAGAAAAGACGTTTAAACTCTTGTCCTCTTTACAAGAGTTCAAATCTGCCTTCTTAGGCAGGGTTCACATCTTTTCTTTTTAGCAAGAGTTCACATCTGCCCGCCTTGCTGGAGTTCAAATCTGCCCTCTTAGCAAGAGTTCAGTCATGTCCTCTTATAGTCTTACCAAGAGTTTAAATCAGTCCTCCTAATTAGAGTTCAGGTGTATTCACCTAGCCGGAGTTCAAATCTGCCCTCTGAGCAAGAGTTCCAATCTGTTCTATTAGCAAGAGTTTAAATAATCCGATGTGTGTTCGCTTAGCAACAGTTCACATCTGTCCTCTACGAAAAGAAAAAAAAAGAAACACCTGAAGGTGCTGAAAAGGACCCAGAGTAGCACTGTCTTCACCTGCCTTTAGAGCAGTCCTGTACCATCCTTGGAGGCCTGCGCTGTGTTGACGATGGGTACAGGCACGCGCAGGACACTCCATTAAGATATCAAGGGACATAACTGCTCCTGAACAGAGGTAAATCAGACTACAGGATGCAAGTCATAACAGCCTTAAAGTAGCATCCCCATGGGTGTACCAGCCCGTATTTCATGACTGCAGAGCCCACTGGCGAAAAACACACCCTCCAGCTGTCGAGCAAACCCCACAGACCCAACCACCCCTGCCCACAGACAGATGAAGACAGTGCCACTCCAGACACAGCCAAGCTTTCTTCATACGGTCTTATGTGCCCTCAAGAGAGAATCCAAAGTTGTAGTCTTTCCCACTGTCAACAGGACTTTCCCTGTGGTCAGTGGGTCTTTCCCCACCATCACTGGACCTTTCTCCAGGGTCAGCCTAGTTAAGGCAAAGAAGAAAAAAGAAGCACCCGAAGGTGCTGGGAAGGACCCAGAGTAGCACTGTCTTCACCTGCATTTAGAGCAGTCCTGTACCACCCTTGGAGACCTGCGCTGTGTTGACGATGGGTACAGGCACGCGCAGGACACTCCATTAGATATCAAGGGACATAACTGCTCCTGAACAGAGGTAAATCAGACTACAGGATGCAAGTCATAACAGCCTTAAAGTAGCATCCCCATGGGTGTACCAGCCCGTGTTTCATGACTGCAGAGCCCACCGGCGAAAAAACACCACCCTCCAGCTGTCGAGCAAACCCCACAGATCCAACCACCCTTGCCCACAGACAGATGAAGACAGTGCCAGCCACTCCAGACACAGCCAAGCTTTCGCCATACGGTGTTATGTGCCCTCTTGCTGAGCAAGAGTTCCCAATCTGTCCTATTAGCAAGAGTTTAAATAATTAGATGTGTGTTCTCCTAGCAACAGTTCACAACTGTTCTCTACGAAATAGTTTAAATCTGTCCTCTTTGCGAGAGATCAGATCTGTTCTCTTAGTAAAGAAGTGCACATGTGTCCTCCTGGCAAGAGTTCATATCTGTTCTCTTAGCACCTTGCTGGGGTTCAGATCTGTGTTCTGATAAGAATTAAAGTCTAACCTCTCAGAAAAAAAAAAAATAACATGTGTCCTATTAATCAGACCTCAGGTCTGTCCACCTTGCTGGGGGGTTCAAATCTGCCCACATTGTCTGAGTTTAGATCTGGATTCCTAGCTAGAGTTCAAATCTGTCCTCTTTGCTGCAGTTCAGATCTGCTCTCTTCGCGTCCGTTCAGATCTACTCTTCTTACTTGAGTTCAAACCTGACCTTCTTTCTGGAGTTCCAAACCCTTTCTTTGCCGCGATCAGATCTGTTCTGTTGTTCATGCTGGAGCTGAAAGTTGGCTTCAGACCCTTGGGCTTCAAGCTTCTGTGCTGAATATTGCGCTGACCGAATATAGACACTTTGAACAGAATTTGGCCGTGATCGAGTCATTATTGAGGGGGGGGGGGGGGGGGGGGGGGGGGGGGGGGGGGGGGGGGGGGGGATAGGCTTGGAAGTGGCGGGGAACAGGGAGGAAGTGGGAGTGAGAGAGAAAAGGATATGTGGTGTGGGGGTGGTAGGGGTGGTAACCCATAAATGCGCTATGATCGCTGTATCACAAAAAATGGAATTCTTCGATGATGATGTCGATGATGATCGTGATGATGATGATGATGATGATGATGATGATGATGATGATGATGATGATGATATTGATGATGATGATGATGATGATGATGATTTTCATCATCATCATTGTTGTTGTGGTTGCAAATTGTTGTGGGTGATGGTGTCGCTGTTGTTGTTGTTGTCGTTATGGTTATAATTGGTGATGGTGGTTATGGTACTGTATTTTTGTTGGTTGTTGTTACCATTATCATTATTATTATCTTTGTTGTTGTGTTGTTGTTGTCATTATTATTACTATTTATATTATCATTGATATTGTTATTATGATTATTATTATCATTATTATTGTTATTATTATCATTATCATTATTTATTATTATCGTTATCATTATTAGTACTAATTATTACTACCATCATTCTATTATTATTATCACTAGTAGTGGTAGCAGAAATAGTGGTAGTCGTCGTAGTAGCATCATCATCATCATTATTATTATAATTTTTTCATTATTATTATAATAATAATAATTATTATTATTATTATTGAATCTGAAATGAGGCGGGTACAGCCTTTGATCTGAAAATAAATCACACAGACAGACACATATCACTTTGGGCTGGTTAACACAAAAAGAGGTAAAGCACACAGACGGACACATGTCACTCTGGGCTGGCTAACACCAAAAGAAGTAAAGCACACAGACGGACACATGTCACTCTGGGCTGGCTAACACAAAAAGAAGTAAAGCACACACACGGAGACATGTCACTTTGGGCTGGTTAGCACAAAAAGAAGTAAAGCACACAGACAGACACATGTCACTTTGGGCTGGTTAGCACAAAAAGAAGTAAAGCACACAGACAGACACATGTCACTTTGGGGTTTAACACAAAAAGAAGTAAAGCACACAGACAGACACATACCACTTTGGGCTGGTTTAACACAAAAAAGAAGTAAAGCACACAGACAGACACATATCACTTTGGGCTGGTTAACACAAAAAGAAGTAAAGCACACAGACAGACACATACCACTTTGGGCTGGTTAACACAAAAAGAAGTAAAGTACACAGACAGACACATACCACTTTGGCCTGGTTAACACAAGAAGAAGTAAAGTAAAGCACAAAAAGAAGTAAAGCACACAGACACATATCACGTTGGGCTGGTTAACACAAAAAAGAAGTAAAGCACACAGACAGACACATGCCACTTTGGGCTGGTTAACACAAAAAGAAGTATGTTCAGTGAGGCCAGGCAAAGTTAATAGGCCTAGTTCATAGCCAATGATCATCGGTAGCAGTAAAAAAAAACTCCCAGAGAGTTAACTATCAATAGTCAACAAGGACAGAGAATTAACAATCAATAATCAGCGAGAGCAGAGAGGATTCTCCATGGAGAAATCAATGGTCCGTCATCAAGGAGGACAGAAAGATCTCTCCAGGGAGACATGGTCAGACCCTAGTTCATGGCAGATCAACAACCGACCGGTCAGGCCAAACGAAAGACAGCTCCCCCGTGTCATTAATCACTAAACGTTGTGACACATTTACATTGAATATTCTTCTTTCGACTTCGTTCTCACGAAATGATATAGACATATCTCAGATTGAATACATTAACAGGTTCTCGCAGACTCAAAAACAAAACCTTTCTTCTTTTATTCCAGGTCCTCGCAGACTCAAAAACAAAACCTTTTTTCTTTTATTCCAGGTTGGCACTCACAATGCCATACACAACATTCGATTCTGACAGTTTCCTAGTCTTCACAGACCTTAAACAGTTTCTCTCCCAGTCTCAATCTCCGCGACCCCTCATCGACTTACACATAAATATAATGAATAGATGACACACACACACACACACACACACACACACACACACACACACACACACACACACATTATGCCTGTGCCCCTTCAAAAAAGCAAACAAAACAAACAAACAAAAATGCTACATGCACGCACTTGTCCGGGGGGGAGGGCGGAGGGGGGAGTTCTTGGGGTGGGGTGGAGGGGGGGGGTCTAACACAGGCCAGTCATGGCCCTTCATTTACACTTACTCAAACCGTTTGAGGCGTGTGTCCAGGCTGTCTCTACGGAGCAGTTGACCAGTTTTTCCCTCAGATGCCGTCCCTCCCCCCTCCCCCTCCCCCTCCCCCCCCCCCCCCCCCCCACCTCATCCTACAGACAACACAGCAGTCGCCCAGCGCTGCCTGTTCACGGCTCAACACGCACGCATGCAGCTCGATGTCCGTGAGCAGGTGCGCCCCGACACAAGCAAGATTCTCTTTTCTTCCCCATAGCCAGCACAAGCGATCCATGTTGTCCCGTCAGCAGACTTGACCCACAGTTCAACAGACACAAGATTCTCTTTCTCTTCTTCCGATATAGCAGTAAGGTCATCACCATACCCTCCTGTCTCTTTGAGGGTTGGGGTGGGGGTGGGGGGGGGGGGGGGGGGGGGGGAGAGCAGGGAAATCTTCCACAGTTGGATCATCACCACTACCCTCCTGCCTCTTGGTGTGTGTGTGGTAAGGGGGGGGGGGGGGGGGGGAGGGGGCACAGGGAAATCTTCCACATTGAGGTCATCACCACCACCCTCCCCTCTTTGACTCTCTGAAGTAAGGTCATCACCACCACCCTCCTGGGGGGGGGGGGGGGGGGGGGGCATGCAGGGAAATCTTCCACAGTAAGGTCATCACCACTACCCTCCTGCCTCTCGGGGGGGGGGGGGGGGGGGGGGGGGGGGGGGGGGGGGGGGTGACATGCAGGGAAATCTTCCACAGTTAGGTCATCACAGTCACCACCCTCCTGCCTCTCGATGGGGGTGGGGGGGGGGGGGGGGGGGGGGGAGGGGAACGCATGGAAATCTTCCACTGTGAGGTCATCACCACCATCCTCCTCCTGCCTCTTTGGGGGGGGGGGGGGGGGGGGGAAGGGGGCAGGGAAATCTTCCACAGTGAGGTCACCACCACCACCTCCTGCCTCCTTGACGGGACGGGGGGAGGGGAGGGGGGGGGGGGGGGGGCAGGGAAATCTTCCACAGTGAAGTCATCACCACCACCCTCCTGCCTCTTTGAAGGGGGGGGGGGGGGGGGGGGGCATGCAGGGAAATCTTCCACAGTGAGGTCATCACCACCACCCTCCTGCCTCTTTGTTGCAGTCCTGTCATGCCCGGAGCACCAGGCCGACACCCCGACGGGCTGCGTTGAGTGCGGTCCCAAGGAGTATCCCCACAATGGGAGGGTCTGCACTCCCTGTGGCCACTGCCTCAAGTTCCCCTGCAAAGACTTCACTGGATTTTGCCCGGTTGTCAGCTATAAGAACCTGAGCATATGCCAGGCAGGCTACAAACCCAAGGCCTGTAGGGTCGGTGAGTCGAGACATGAGCCTGGCCGCTGAGTTCTTTTACCACGCCAGTTCCAGCTGCACCACGGAAACGAGCTATTCCAACTGCCGAGCCCGTTCGAGTGGACACGAAGTCGGCCGATCCCGATCAAAAGCTTCGTCTGCATTGTGAGCGGATACTTTGAAGGCAGAGTGGTGAGCTCGTACAGATGAGTACGACAGTCGCACGTTTATTCTGTTCTTATCTGTGGATTGATCATCAAGAAGTCAGTTGGTAGCCTCCCTTGAGACTTCGGTAAAGTCCGTATGCCTTCGGAATGCTGTGTTTGGGCGTCCAGCTTGAACTGATGTGGTAAAAGAACTTAGCACGGGAGGGAGGCGGCCAGGGTTGGACTGGTCCTTGGTGGATTGGGGAGGGGGTGGGGGGGGGGGGGGGGGGGGGGGAGGGGGCTGATGATGGCTGATTATTGGCTGATCGTTGTCTGGTGGTCGGTGAACGTTGAATTGTTGGTTGATCATTGAATTGTTGTTGATTTATCGTTGAATCATTATTGTTGGTTAATCGTTGAATGTTGCTGGTTGATCGTTGAATTGTTGTTGGTGGTTGACCGTTGAATTGTTATTGGTTGATCACTGAATTGTTGTTGATTTATCGTAGAATTATTATTGTGGGTTAATCGTTGAATTGTTGCTGGTTGATCGTTGAATTGTTCTTGGTTGACCGTTGAATTGTTATTGGTTGATCATTGAATTGTTGTTGATTTATCGTTGAATTATTATTGTTGGTTTAATCGTTGAATTGCTGTTGGTTGATCGTTGAATTGTTGTTGGTTGACCGTTGAAATGTTTTTCGATGAACTCTAATGGGTTGTTGACTGATCGTTGATGGGTTTGTTGCTGATTGTTGAATTGTTGCTAGTTGATCGTTGAATTGTTGTTGGTTGATCGTGATAATGATGATGATGATGATATCAAAACTAACAAAGAGAGGATTTCTAGTATTGACCTGACGATAGTAGTTGCAGTACTTTTCGCCCACTTTGACAAGATAAGTGGCTGCTCGTTCTCTGTTTTCATTGTCCTGAATGGTCTCTGTCTTGGCTGTACAGGACCAAAGAGGTCGAAACACGTTGTGTTTTATCTTGCCGTTTATTTGTCCTTGTTTTTTGGAAGGATTCAGTAAGAGTGATTTCTGAATTTGTTTCAATTTCTGCCTGAAGACACCTCCCTGTTAAACTAGCTTCTTTGTTGACTGTGGGCAAAGGACAAAGGCAGGCCATCATTGACTGTGGCCATAGGACAAAGACAGGCCATGATTGACTGTGGCCATAGGACAAAGACAGGCCATCATTGACTGTAGCCATAGGACAAAGGCAGGCCATGATTGACTGTGGGCAAAGGACAAAGACAGGCCATGATTGACTGTAGCCATAGGACGAAGGCAGGCCATGATTGACTGTAGCCTTAGGACAAAGGCAGGCCATGATTGACTGTAGCCATAGGACAAAGGCAAGCCATGATTGACTGTAGCCATAGGACAGAGGCAGGCCATGATTGGCTGTGGCCATAGGACAGAGGCAGGCCATGATTGGCTGTGGCCATAGGACAGAGGCAGGCCATGATTGGCTGTGGCCATAGGACAGAGGCAGGCCATGATTTGGCTGTGGCCATAGGACAGAGGCAGGCCATGATTGGCTGTGGCCATAGGACAGAGGCAGGCCATGATTGGCTGTGGCCATAGGACAGAGGCAGGCCATGATTGGCTGTGGCCATAGGACAGAGGCAGGCCATGATTGGCTGTGGCCATAGGACAAAGGCAAGCCAACACACAGACATAGAGAGACATGAGAGGAAAGAGTGGGAAGAGACAAATAACAGTAAAAGTGATAACAATGCTGAAGTGTGTGTGTGTGTGTGTGTGTGTGTGTGTGTGTGTGTGTGTGTGTGTGTGTGTGTGTGTGTTTTTCAGCCTGTGACAAAGGGCGGTACGGAGTTGACTGTAAAAAGAAATGTGGACCGTGTCAGGAAGACACATGTGAACCCAGTACAGGCTACTGCCAGTCCTGCCGGGCGGGATTCCGCGGACTGCTGTGCTCCGAGAGTCAGTGGCCACTGAAGGGAGGCTGGGGGTGGGTGGGTGGGGGGGGGGGGGGGGGGGGGGGGATGGCTACACGAGCCATGGAGTGCTGGCATGAACGGTCGATGGATTGATGGATTGATTCATCAGTTGATGATACAGGGGCCGATTGGTTGCTTGTGGACTGATTGATGGATTGATTCTTCAATTGATAAACGGGCTGATTGGTGGCTTGTGGATTGATTGATGGATTGATTCTTAAGCTGATAAACGGGCTGATTGCTTGCTTGTGGATTGATAGACTGATTCGTTGATTGATATATAGTGCCGACTGGTTGCTTGTGGGTTGATTGATGGATAGATTGTTCAATTGATAAACGGGCTGATTGGTTGCTTGTGGATTGATAGATTGATTCATTTATAGATAAATAGGCTGATCGGTTGCTTGTGGACTGACTGATGGATTGATTCATCAGTTGATAAATGGGACGATTGGTTGCTTGTGGATTGATGAATTGATTCAACTGCTGATAATTTGTCTGAGTGGTTGTCTGTGGATTTATTCATCAGTTGACAACTGGGCTGGTTCGTTGCTTTTGGATTGATGGATCGACTCATAAATTGGTAAAACGGTTGATTGGGTCTTTGGTCGAGTTACGGTCATATGTATGGATTGACTCCTTCGTGGGTTAGTTGGTCGATGGATTGACTTGTTAAGTGATTAATTGACTGACTGTCTGATCGAGTGAGTGAGTGATTAGTTGGCCGTTTCGGTGGTTAATTGAGGATGGGTGGATGGGACTGACTGACTGAACGGTGGATGAGATTATTAATTGATTTATTTGATTTACATATCAGTTGTTTGACTGATTGACTGACATTATTCATTGTTAAAGAGATAAAATTAGTTGGTCGTTTGACTGATTGATTGACTTGTTGTAAATTTATTGACAGATCAGTTGATTAAATTAAGTATTATGATCATTGATTGATAAGTTAATTGATTTATTGACAGCAATTGATTGACTGGCCGATGAAATGATTGTCTGATCTGTTAATTGATTGACCACTTAAATGATTGACTGAATGATTGACTGGTTGACCGGCAAATTGACTAGCTAACTGATACATATTTGACTGACTTTGTATTGATTGAATTATTGATCAGTTTTGCTCTTCAGTGACTGAATGATTGACAGTCTAACTAGATGACAGACTGACTTGATCTTTGATTGATTAGCTGATTGGTTGTGTGGATATCTGATTTTTTGACAGCTTTCCAACCATCTGATGAATTATGTGGTGGACTGACCGATGATCCATTGACTGACAGACTGACTAATTAACTGACAGAAGGATTTATTTTTGTCAGAATTTACCGATTGGTTCCTGGGTTAGTGGACTAATCAGCTGTGTATTTGGGTTGGCTGATCGATCGATTGATTAGATTGATTATTTAGTTGACAAAGTGATTGACTGTTTGGTTGGATGGTCGATCGATTGATTGATTGATTGATTGACTGACTGATTAATGGATTGATCAATCAACTGACCACAGGGCAGCTTACATTTGGTGGCAAAAATGACCTATTGATGGCAGGCTAGTTCCTATTTGATGCCACTCTTTGCATCACACTTCTGATCTAACTGCAAGTGGTCAGGTGTCGCTGAAGCCACCATGTTGAGGAGATGGTTGTTGGACTGACAGCAAGTGGTCAGGTGTCGCTGAAGCCACCATGCTGAGGAGATGGTTGTTGGACTGACTCGCTGTTCCACTATTTCGACAGACCCACTGACGTAGATTGCAGATAGACCCACTGACATAGGTTGTAGACAGACCCACTGACATAGGTTGTAGACAGATCCACTGACAGAGAGCCCCGTCCAGACAGACCCACTGACGTACACTGCAGATAGACCGACTGACGTACACTGCAGATAGACCGACTGACGTACACTGCAGATAGACCGACTGACGTACACTGCAGATAGACCGACTGACGTACACTGCAGACAGACCCACTGACGTACACTGCAGACAGACCGACTGACGTACACTGCAGACAGACCCACTGACGTACACTGCAGACAGACCCACTGACGTACACTGCAGACAGACCAGACCCACAGACGTAGACTGCAGATAGACCCACTGACATAGACTGCAGATAGACCCACTGACGTACACTGCAGATAG
>JADBJO010003782.1:110168-112668 GCA_016801955.1 Conus betulinus
CTGATTCTTTCCGCCATGTCACTGTCAGTCTTCTTCTTCTCGGTCCCCCCCTCTATCTCCTCCCTCTGTCTCTGCCCTCTGTCTGTCTGTCTGTCTGTCCTCTGTCCGTCTGTCTGTCTGTCTGTCTGTTCTATGTTTATGTGTGTGTGGTTTGTGTGCGTGCGTGCGTGCGTGCGTGCGTGTGTGTGTGTGTGTGTGTGTGTGTGTGTGTCCCCCCTGCTGGTGTGTGTCTGAGTCTGTCTCTATGCAAGACCGTCCGAAGTAAGCGCAGTGTGTCTGGCGTGCCCCGCAGAGTGTGAGGACGGGCTGTAACGGACGTGGACTGCGCCCAGGCCTGTGGGCTGTGTGCCGGTGGCGCCACCTGTGACAAAGCAGCGGCTTCTGCCCGACCAGTGCCAGGAGGACCAGCTGCCGCCGCTCTGCAGGAAGAAGAGAGGTCAGGTCTGACGCTGCTCAGTCAAGCGTTTCGCCTCTACCTGCCTCACGCGCGCGCACGCGCACGCGCACACACACATGCACGTGCGCGCGCGCGCGCGCGCACACCACACACACACAACCACAACACACACACACACAACAACACACAACACACACACCCACACCACACACCACACTTACTCACCCACACAGCAACACAAGATACATCGGCCACACCCAACAAAAACACTTCACCACATCAATTCTGTGACATCTCCTGAGATGGTCTTGGGGAGAACACACTACACCCCACCCACGCCCCCACCCCTCTTCCCCTGTATCCCCTTCTCCCGCCTCTCCCTTTCCCCTACCCCCGAGGATTCGTCACCTCCACCCCCCCCCCCCCCTCATTAAAACACATCGAGAATGGGGAGGGGAAATTGTACATGATTTGAATGTAATTAGAGACCACCCTTTGGTTCCCCGGAGACAGTAGCTGGAAGGAACGGTGTGACACAGTGACAGGAAGGACATAAGTGACACAGTGACCAAGAAGGAAAAAATGTCAGTGACACAGGACAGGAAGGAAATGTGCGACACCGTGACAGGAAGGAAATGGGACACAGTGAAGGGAAGGAAATGTGGAACCGTGACGGAAGGAAAGTGCGACACANGAAATGTGTGACACAGTGACAGGAAGGAAATGTGTGAAACAGTGACAGGACAGGAAGGAAAATGTGTGACACAGTGACAGGAAGGAAGGAAATGTGTGACACAGTGACAGGAAGGAAATGTGTGACACAGTGACAGGAAGGAAAATGTGTGACACAGTGACAGGAAAGACACAGTGACAAAGGAAATGTGTGACACAGTGACAGGAAGGAAAGGAAATGTGTGGACACAGTGACAGGAAGGAAGGAAATGTGTGACACAGTGACACAGTGACAGTGAAGGAAGGAAATGTGTGACACAGTGACATGTGTGACAGGACAGGAAATGTGTGACACAGTGACAGGAAGGAAATGTGTGACACAGTGACAGGAAGGAAGGAAATGTGTGACACAGTGACAGGAAGGAGAAATGTGTGACACAGTGACAGGAAGGAAATGTGTGACACAGTGACAGGAAGGAAGGAAATGTGTGACACAGTGACAGGAAGGAAGGACAATGTGTGACACAGTGACACAGTGAAGGAAAGAAAATGTGTGACACAGTGACAGGAAGGAAGGAAATGTGTGACACAGTGACAGGAAGGAAATGTGTGACACAGTGACAGGAAGGAAATGTGTGACACAGTGACAGGAAGGAAATGTGTGACACAGTGACAGGAAGGAAATGAAATGTGTGACACAGTGACAGGAAGGAAATGTGTGACACAGTGACAGGTGACAGGAAGGAAAAATGTGTGACACAGTGACAGGAAGGAAGGAAAATGTGTGACACAGTGACAGGAAGGAAGGAAATGTGTGACACAGTGACAGGAAGGAAATGTGTGACACAGTGACAGGAAGGAAATGTGTGACACACAGTGACAGGAAGGAAATGTGTGACACACAGTGACAGGAAGGAAATGTGTGACACAGTGACAGGAAGGAAATGTGTGACACAGTGACAGGAAGGAAATGTGTGACACAGTGACAGGAAGGAAAATGTGTGACACAGTGACAGGAAGGAAGGAAATGTGTGACACAGTGACAGGAAGGAAATGTGTGACACAGTGACAGGAAAGAAATGTGTGACACAGTGACAGGAAGGAGGAAAGTGTGACACAGTGACAGGAAGGAAATGTGTGACACAGTGACAGGAAGGAAGGAATGTGTGACACAGTGACAGGAAGGAAGGAAAATGTGTGACACAGTGACAGAAGGAAGGAAATGTGTGACACAGTGACAGGAAGGAATGTGTGACACAGTGACAGGAAGGAAATGTGTGACACAGTGACAGGAGGGAAATGTGTGACACAGTGACAAGAAGGAAATGTGTGACACAGTGACACAGGAAGGAAAATGTGTGACACAGTGACAGGAAGGAAATTTGTGACACAGTGACAGGAAGGAAATGTGTGACACACAGTGACAGGAAG
>JADBJO010003782.1:122668-132668 GCA_016801955.1 Conus betulinus
TCCCCATCATCATCATCATCATCACCACCATCACCACCATCAATTATTACCATCATCATCATCATCATCATCATCACATCATCATCATAATCATCATCATCATCATCATCATCATTCTCTTCTTCGTCTTCATCTTCTTCTTCTTCTTCTTCTTCTTCTTCTTTCTTCATTCATCATCATCATCATCATCATCATCATCATCATCATCATCATCATCATCATTATCTTCTTCTCTTCTTCTATACTTCTTCTTTTCTTATTTCTTCTTAATGTTCTTTTCTTTTTCCTCTTTCTTCTTTTTTCTTTTCTTTTCTTCTCTTCTTTTCTTCTTCTCTTCTTCATCATCTTTTTTCTTCTTCTTCGTCTACTTCTACTTCTTATTCGTGTACTGCTTCTCCTTCTTCTACTTCTTCTTCTTCTTCTTCTACTTCTTCTTCTTCTTCTTGTGGTCATGACTGTGTCCTGTGTCCCGTGGTGACTGTGGAGGTGCCAGAGGCGGTGCCAGCCGTGAGGGGGAGGGGCGATCTGAGCAGCCTGCAGCACCCCATCCTGTCCCCCTCCGACCTGCCGGCCCCCGGAGCCAGGCAGCCGGGACAGCGGGGACTCCACGGGCACCTCCACCGCCCCCTCCATCCGCCCCTCCACCACCTCCGAGTCTGGGCCGACACCTCGATGGCGTCTGAGCGTCCGTGACACAGTCCAGGGTGACGTCATCACGTGAAGATGGCGACGTGCTGACGTGTGACGAGAGGGGTCGTGGTGTGGACGATTGTTGGCAGCGTGGACTCTCTCATCCTCCATCCACCCTGGGTGCTGTGGTCAGCGTCATCAGGTTTCCGGATGGGAAGTCGTGGGTTCAAATGCCATCCGTGGCGTTTATGTGTAGGGATTTCTTGCACACTATAGTGGGTTCCTACCGACACCTGTGTGTGTGCGCGCGTGCGCGCGCGCGCGCGCGCGCGCGCGCGCGCGTGTGTGTGTGTGTGTGTGTATGCTGCGGGGTCCACGACAAAGACTGGAAAAGCATGGTCCACTTTGGTCCTTTTCATAGATGCGTCTCTTACGGCATTGTTTAAATCCTTTCCAACACAGCAAGTGTCTGTATGTCCTGGGCCTGGTTTAGACCGAGATGTGTCGTGAAAGGAGAGCGCCGTGAACCGTGAATTGGCCCAGCGGCCCACATGAACCTTACAGAGTGTCGTGAACCGTGAATTGGCCCAGCGGCCACATTAACCTTACAGAGTCTCGTGAACCGTGAATTGGCCCAGCGGCCACATGAACCTTACAAAAGGAACTTCGGGGTCCAGCCTGCCATGCAGTCTCACGCTAAATGGAACAGTATGGATTGCTCTTTCGGCTTCAACGCATTCACCATCATTACGTTCAAAAAGAAAAAAAAGAAAGAAAGAAAGAAAGAAAAATGAAAAAAAAAAAAGAGACAAAAAAAACAACAACAACAACAACAACAACAAAAAAGAGGGGGGGGGAAAAGTAACAAATTCTGGGGTCCCGTTGTGTTCCCATGGTAATACGTCATAGTCAGCACTGCCAGTATTACTACTTCTTCCTCTTGGTCTTCTTTCTTGAGAAGCGTTGTGCGCACACAAAAGCGGTCACCAGCGGAGCCACGCCTCCACTATGCACGACAGGGATGGCACACCCAGTGACAACGGCCAACACCCCCCACAGTACTGCACACACACCCACCACAGGACTGCACACACACCCCACAGGACTGCACCCACCCACCACAGGACTGCACACACCCACCACAGGACGGCACACACACACACACACACACACACACATACACACACACACACACACACACACACACACACACACACACACACACACACACACACACACACTACAGGACTGCACACACACCCACCACAGGACTGCAGACACCCACCACAGGACTGCACACCCCACCACAGGACTGCACACACACACCACAGGACTGACTGCACACACCACCACAGGACTGCACACACCCACCACAGGACTGCACACCACACATCACAGGACTGCAGACACACACCACAGGACTGCACACACACACCACAGGACTGCAGACACCCACCACAGGACTGCACACCCACCACAGGACTGCCCACACCACACCACAGGACTGCACACACACCACCACAGGACTGCACACACCCACCACAGGACTGCACACACCCACCACAGGACTGCACACACCACCACAGGACTGCACACACCTACCACAGGACTGCACACACACACCACAGGACACACCCACAGACACACACCCACCACAGGACTGCACACACCCACCACAGGACTGCACACACACACCACAGGACTGCACACACCCACCACAGGACTGCACACACACCACACCCACCACAGGACTGCACACACACACACCACAGGACTGCACACACACACCACAGGACTGCACACACACCCACCACAGGACTGCACACACCCACCACAGGACTGCACACACACCCACCACAGGACTGCACAAACACCACAGGACTGCACACACCCCACCACAGGACTGCACACACACCTACCACAGGACTGCACACACCCACCACAGGACTGCACACACCCACCACAGGACTGCAGGCACACACACACCACAGGACTGCACACACACACACCACACCACAGGACACACCACCCACCACAGGACTGCACACACCACACCACAGGACTGCACACACACACACCACAGGACCACTGCACACACACCACGACTGCACACCACAGGACTGCCACACACTGCACCACCACAGGACTGCACACACCCACCACAGGACTGCACACACACACACCACAGGACTGCACACACACCCACCACAGGACTGCACACACCCACCACAGGACTGCACACACCCACACAGGACTGCACTGCACACAGGAAACACCACAGGACTGCACACACCCACCACAGGACTGCACACACCCACCTACACAGGACTGCACACACCCACCACAGGACTGCACACACACCCACCACAGGACTGCAGACACACACCACAGGACTGCACACACACCACCACAGGACTGCACACACCCACCACAGGACTGCACACACACACACACCACAGGACTGCAGACACACACCACAGGACTGCACACCCACCCACCACAGGACTGCACACACCCACCCACCACAGGACTGCCAGACAGCTGGTCAAAGGAGCAACCCTCCGACGACCACAGTCCTTAAGGACAGGACGGTCCACCAGGACGACAACAGCACGAATAGAGACTGGACACACACGCACACCTGTCCACCAGATTTCAAATCTCCCACCGAACCTAGGCACAGACCACCGCAGCCGGCGCAGCCATACACCGGCGGTTCATCTGGAGACGTCCTTTATGACACGAAGACCAGCCAAGAAGTGGAAGTCATACAAGGGCCAAGATTCAACAACCCAGAGAAAGGGAGAAAACTCCACCATGATCAATACTTTCACAGAAAAACAGCCAAAGATACAGCACAGAGAAAGCGCCATTGGTATACCCAACTCGGGGACAAAACCCCACCCACTGCCTTTGTAGGAGGTCGGTCGCTCTGGCCCCCTCCCCAGCTCAACAGTAAATCCCCTAAAATGCTCTTCCAACGAAAACACGACGTAAATAGAGAAAAACAACCCAGTTAATTGGCAGGGTAAACAACAAACTTTTTTAAGCCGAAATTTCTGTCTCTCTAAGTCTGTCCATATGTCAAAAATGATGTAAATACAGAAAGCAACCTAGTTACAGGACAGAGGAAAAACAACAGATAAAAAACAGTAAAATAAGTCCAAATCCCTGTCTGTGTATGTCTGTCTCCCTGTCTGCCTCGCTCGCTCGCTCAATATTCAGTTATTCATGTATCCCGAATGTGTTTTACGATACTTAGATGCCTTCTTCCCTCCAGTATGTTGCTGCACAGAGCATTATCTTCCCTCTAATATATGTTGCTGCACAGAGCATTATCTTCCCTCCAATATGTTGCTGCACAGAGCATTATCTTCCCTCCAATATGTTGCTGCACAGAGCATTATCTTCCCTCTAATATGTTGCTGCACAGAGCATTATCTTCCCTCTAATATGTTGCTGCACAGAGCATTGTCTTCCCTCCAACATGTTGCTGCACAGAGCATTATCTTCCCTCCAATATGTTGCTGCACAGAGCATCATCTTCCCTCCAATATGTTGCTGCACAGAGCATCATTTTCCCTCAAATATGTTGCTGCACAGAGCATCATCTTCCCTCTAATATGTTCCTGCACAGAGCATTATCTTCCCTCCAATATGTTGCTGCACAGAGCATTATCTTCCCTCCAATATGTTGCTGCACAGAGCATTATCTTCCCTCCAATGTGTTGCTGCACTGAACATTATCTTCCCTCCAATAAGTTGCTGCACTGAACATTATCTTCCCTCCAATATGTTGCTGCACTGAGCATTATTTTCCCTCCAATAAGTTGCTGCACTGAGCATTATCTTCCCTCCAATATGTTGCTGCACTGAGCATTATTTTCCATGCGTTCCATTGCTGCGTTCGTCATGTATTTCCATTGACTGCTCTTAACATGATGGCTTTAATGCCCCATACTTTGTGTGTATCCATCTGTGTGACTGAACATGATGGCTTTAATGCCCCATACTTTGTGTGTATCCATCTGTGTGACTCTGAACATGATGACTTTAATGCCCCATACTTTGTGTGTACCCATCTGTGTGACTGAACATGATGGCTTTAATGCCCCATACTTTGTGTGCATCCATCTGAGTGACTCTGAACATGATGGCTTTAATGCCCCATACTTTGTGTGTATCCATCTGAGTGACTGAACATGATGGCTTTAATGCCCCATACTTTGTGTGTATCCATGTGAGTGACTGAACATGATGGCTTTAATGCCCCATACTTTGTGTGTATCCATGTGAGTGACTCTGAACATGATGGCTTTAATGCCCCATACTTTGTGTGTATCCATCTGAGTGACTATGAACATGATGGTTTTAATGCCCAATACTTTGTGTGTATCCATCTGAGTGACTGTCTGTCTGCTGTTTGAACATGATTTCTGTGATCCCACTTAATGTCTGTCTGTCCGTGTATCTGTCAGTGTGACCGTCTGTCTGTCTGTTTGATCATAATGTCTGTATTTCCGCATCCTGTCTGTCTACCTGTCTGTGTGACCCGTCTGTCTGGTTTCTCTTTATGATAATTATACAATTTGCCCTGCGCTTATACATATATTTTTTTTCTACCTCAGGCGAGGACTGTGTGTGAGGGAAAAAAATCATATCAACGCTGATCTGTAAACCTCGTAAATAAAGAGTATAGTGTGTGTGTGTGTGTGTGTGTGTGTGTGTGTGTGTGTGTGTGTGTGTGTGTGTGTGTGTGTGTGTGTGAAAGAATTTGACATACATCAGTTACCCGTCCTCTCTCTCTTTCGTCTCATTTTCCTCTCGCCTTCTTTAGCACAAAATACTACGCTGTTCATCCCAACCCCCCCATCCAGCTACCCCCCCCCCCCCTCCCCCCCCCCCCCCCCCCCCCCCCACTCCACTCTGCTCTCCCCTTCCTCTACACAGCCACATTCAGATTGATCCTGTCGCAGCATCAGCACTAGCAGCCCATAGCAAGCAGATGACATGTCGCTGCGAGGCAAACCCACCGGAGGAGCCACAGAGCTGCTTCTGTATCACTTTGGATGTCTTCAGACATCCCTCTCTGACCCAACATACGTAGGGCACCTCCTGCCAAGTCCTAGTAATGAAGGGTTGGCCAGCTGTTGAGACAGCATGTGACACCTCCTGCCAAGTCCCAGTGACGACAGGTTGGCCAGCTGTTGAGACAGCATGTGACACCTCCTGCCAAGTCCTAGTGACGACAGGTTGACCAGCTGTTGAGACAGCATGTGACACCTCCTGCCAAGTCCCAGTGACGACAGGTTGGCCAGCTGTGCAGACAGTATGTGACGCCTCCAGCCAAGTCCTAGTGACGACAGGTTGGCCAGCTGTGCAGACAGCATGCGACACCTGCCAAGTCCTAGTGACGACAGGTTGGCCAGCTGTGGAGACAACATGTGAACAGTTCCCCTCCGGAGCGGCGTCATGACGTCCGTCCAGGAACGCTTCCAATGATCTGGCCAAACTGATATGACGTCACAGCAGGCAATGACGTAGAGGAAATCAATAGTATGATGTTACAACATAGGAAATCGCTGATATGACGTCAGAATAGCACTACCGCTGAGAGGAAATTATTGTCCGCTAAACATGAACAAACGAATCACAAGGCAAAACATGATGCATATCAACCTCTGAGGTCTTCTTCAGGCAAAATAAACAACACTCAGGACAACAAAAATGAAGAACGAGCAATCGCTTACCTCACTGATTTCGGCCCAAGATGGGCATTCTCCCTTTTTTGATGTCCTGAGTGTGTTGTTCATCTTGAAGTCGAAATGCGTCGTGTTTTGTCTGATGATATGTTTGCTCATGTTTGGCGGGTAGAGTACTTAATTAAAAAAAAAAAAAAGATCTGACTAGACATGTTTTGACACCACTCCACATCAACAACACACACACACACATACACACACACACACACACACACACACACACACACACACACACACACACACATATATATATATATATATATATATATATATATATATATATATATATGACTGATGCAGAATGCACAAGTGCAGATGGTGCTCAAACCAATGACTTCTACCCGTTTTCTGTCCTTGTTGTTAAAAATGCCTGATGTTGATTGTGTCATTTCCTGAAGGTCTGGTAATGCTGATTTCACTTCTTGTTTGTGTGCGGTGGAACAGGCGGTCTCCTTTGTGTCAGTCCCACAGATGACACACACTCTGAATTGCTGGCAACTACAGCTTTCTTCCCTTCACCGCAGTTAGGATATCCCCCACAGCCAGATTAGACCTAGCCACATGTCCACAGTATCTGAGTTACAACTCCACATCTACCGTCAGCATGTGAAAAACGAGGCAGGCACTGGTCCCCCACCCCCCTTCTCTCTCTCAGTAACTGCCGACCCACAGCAATAATGGTCACGAACCTTCAAAATTTTTCAGCACCAAAGCAAGGCTGGTCCGAGACGGTAAGCACGTCCCAGTCTGTCCGCTCAGATCCCTGAACCATCACACATGATCTGTCAGATGACCACCGCCATGACACTCGCCGTGTGACATGACGGAAACCAGCAGTCCGCTTTGACGTCAGCTGCTGTGTAGGCGATTCTCCCATTAACATCGTTCATTACTGTGTCTGAAGGGTGCACACACAGGCAGGGGGAGGAGGGGGTGGAAGGGGTTCTGAAATGATCTCTAACTTCAGCTAGCATGCATGTTGGCCATGAGCACTCTATTCACTCCTTGACACGCTGGACTGCTCTGAGACCAAGTATTGAACACTCTATTAAACTCGACACACTGGGCTGCTCTGAGACCAAGCACTGAGCTCTCTATTCACTCCCTGACACACTGGGCTGCTCTGAGACCAAACACTGAGCTCTCTATTAACTCCTTGACACATCTGGGCTGCTCTGAGACCAAGCACTGAGCACTCTTTTAACTCCTTGACACATCTGGCTGCTCTGAGACCAAGCACTGAGCACTCTATTAACTCTGACACACTGGATTGCTCTGAGACCAAGCACTGAGCACTCTATTAACTCCCTGACACACTGGGCTGCTCTGAGACCAAGCACTGAGCACTCTGTTAACTCCCTGACACACTGGGCTGCTCTGAGACCAAGCACTGAGCACTCTATTCACTCCCTGACACACTGGGCTGCTCTGAGACCAAGCACTGAGCACTCTATTCACTCCCTGACACACTGGGCTGCTCTGAGACCAAGCACTGAGCACTCTATTAACTCCTTTGACACATCTGGCTGCTCTGAGACCAAGCACTGAGCACTCTATTAACTCCCTGACACACTGGGCTGCTCTGAGACCAAGCACTGAGCACTCTGTTAACTCCCCTGACACACTGGGCTGCTCTGAGACCAAGCACTGAGCACTCTATTCACTCCCTGACACACTGGGCTGCTCTGAGACCAAGCACTGAGCACTCTATTCACTCCCTGACACACTGGGCTGCTCTGAGACCAAGCATTGAGCACTCTATTCACTCTCTGACACACTGAACTGCTCTGAGACCAAGCACTGAGCACTCTATTCACTCCTTGACACGCTGGGCTGCTCTGAGACCAAGCACTGAGCACTCTATTCACTCCTTGACACGCTGGGCTGCTCTGAGACCAAGCACTGAGCACTCTATTCACTCCTTGACACGCTGGGCTGCTCTAGACCAAGCACTGAGCACTCTATTCACTCCTTGCAGACACACTGGGCTGCTCTGAGACCAAGCACTGAGCACTCTATTCACCTGTCATTCAGTCCATCACCTGTCATTCAGTCCATCAGTCACCTGTCATTCAGTCCATCACCTGTCATTCAGTCCATCAGTCACCTGTCATTCAGTCCATCACCTGTCAGTCAGTCAATCAGTCACCTGTCAGTCAGTCTATCAGTCACCTGTCAGTCCATCAGTCACCTGTCATTCAGTCCATCAGTCACCTGTCATTCAGTCCGTCAGTCACCTGTCATTCAGTCCGTCACCTGTCATTCAGTCTATGACCTGTCATTCAGTCCATCTGTCACCTGTCATTCAGTCCATCACCTGTCATTCAGTCCGTCACCTGTCATTCAGTCTATGACCTGTCATTCAGTCCATCAGTCACCTGTCATTCAGTCTATGACCTGTCATTCAGTCCATCTGTCACCTGTCATTAGGTCCATCACCTGTCATTCAGTCCATCTGTCACCTGTCATTAGGTCCATCACCTGTCATTCAGTCCATCACCTGTCATTCAGTCTATGACCTGTCATTCAGTCCATCTGTCACCTGTCATTCAGTCTATGACCTGTCATTCAGTCCATCTGTCACCTGTCATTAGGTCCATCACCTGTCATTCAGTCCATCTGTCACCTGTCATTAGGTCCATCACCTGTCATTCAGTCCATCACCTGTCATTCAGTCCGTCACCTGTCATTCAGTCTATGACCTGTCATTCAGTCCATCGCCTGTCATTCAGTCTATGACCTGTCATTCAGTCCATCTGTCACCTGTCATTAGGTCCATCACCTGTCATTCAGTCCATCAGTCACCTGTCATTAGGTCCATCACCTGTCATTCAGTCCATCACCTGTCATTCAGTCTATGACCTGTCATTCAGTCCATCTGTCGCCTGTCATTCAGTCCATCGCCTGTCATTCAGTCTTTCAGTCATCTGTCATTCAGTCCATTAGTCACCTGTCATTCAGGCAATTCAGGCATCAGCTCAACATTTTGGTGTCACCTACAGCGCTCTATATGTGAAAGAATCAGTTCTTTAGTCAGGAAAGAAAAACAAAATAGAAAAACCTTTCGGTGCAGCTTCCAACGATCTTACTGTCAAAGAGAGAATTCTTTAATCTGAATTTTGTGTGTGTGTGATCTGACTGTAAAATAAAGAGCTTTTCCGGTATGGGAAGAAAGAAAAACATGCCTGTGATGTACTGTAAAATAAAGAGCTTTTTTTCGGAATGGGAATACAGAAAACATTTCTGTGATCAGGTTGTAAGATAAAGAACTTTTTCAGTATTGGAAGAAAGAAAACATCACTGTGATATGACTGTAAGTTAAAGGGCGTTTTTTTTTTTTTACATGGGACGAGGAAAATTTTTTTTTGTGATCTGACTGTAAAATAAAGAGCCTTTTTCAATGTGAGGAGAAAGAAAATATCAGTGCGATCTGATTCTATACAACTAGCAGGACACAAATAGCCCCAATAACTGACGTGGTTGTCACTGTCAAACCAGTGTACGTATAGCCACAAACACTGACGTGGTTGTCACTGCTAAAGCAGTACACCTATAGCCCCAAACACCTACGTGGCTGTTACTGCCAACAACCTCGAGGTCTATTACCT
>JADBJO010003782.1:136891-139391 GCA_016801955.1 Conus betulinus
ATTGACAGGGTATTGTCACTGAGGGACGTTGACATTGACAGGGTATTGTCACTGAGGGACGTTGACATTGAGGGTATTGTCACTGAGGGACGTTGACATTGACAGGGTATTGTCACTGAGGGACGTTGACATTGACAGGGTATTGTCACTGAGGGACGTTGACATTGACAGGGTATTGTCACTGAGGGACGTTGACATTGACAGGGTATTGTCACTGAGGGACGTTGACATTGACAGGGTATTGACTGAGGGTATTGTCACTGAGGGATTGTCACTGAGGACATTGACAGGGTATTGTCACTGAGGGACGTTGACAGGGTATTGTCACAGGGTATTTGACATTGACAGGGGATTGTTGACATTGACAGGGTATTGTCACTGAGGGACGTTGACATTGACAGGGTATTGTCACTGAGGGACGTTGATTGACAGGTATTGTCACTGAGGGACGTTGACATTGACAGGGTATTGTCACTGAGGGACGTTGACATTGACAGGGTATTGTCACTGAGGGACGTTGACATTGACAGGGTATTGTCACTGAGGGACGTTGACATTGACAGGGTATTGTCACTGAGGGACGTGACATTGACAGGGTATTGTCACTGAGGGACGTTGACATTGACAGGGTATTGTCACTGAGGGGGACATTGACAGGGTATTGTCACTGAGGGACGTTGACATTGACAGGGTTGTCACTGAGGGACGTTGACATTGGGTATTGTCACTGAGGGACGTTGACATTGACAGGGTATTGTCACTGAGGGACGTTGACATTGACAGGGTATTGTCACTGAGGGACGTTGACATTGACAGGGTATTGTCACTGAGGGACGTTGACATTGACAGGGTATTGTCACTCACGTGACATTGACAGGGTATTGTCACTGAGGGACGTTGACATTGAGGGTATTGTCACTGAGGGACGTTGACAGGGTATTGTCACTGAGGGACGTTGACATTGACAGGGTATGTCACTGAGGGACGTTGACATTGACAGGGTATTGTCACTGAGGGACGTTGACATTGACAGGGTATTGTCACTGAGGGACGTTGACATTGACAGGGGGTGACATTGTCACTGAGGGACGTTGACATTGACAGGGTATTGTCACTGAGGGACGTTGACATTGACAGGGTATTGTCACTGAGGGACGTTGACATTGACAGGGTATTGTCACTGAGGGACGTTGACATTGACAGGGTATTGTCACTGGGACGTTGAGGGATTGTCACTGAGGGACGTTGACATTGACAGGGTATTGTCACTGAGGGACGTTGACGTTGACAGGGGTATTGTCATTGACAGACAGTGTATTGTGACACTGAGGGTATTGTCACTGAGGGATTGACAGGGTATTGTCACTGAGGGACGTTGACATTGACAGGGTATTGTCACTGAGGGACGTTGACATTGACAGGGTATTGTCACTGAGGGACGTTGACATTGACAGGGTATTGTCACTGAGGGACGTTGACATTGACAGGGTATTGTCACTGAGGGACGTTGACATTGACAGGGTATTGTCACTGAGGGACGTTGACATTGACAGGGTATTGTCACTGAGGGACGTTGACATTGACAGGGTATTGTCACTGAGGGACGTTGACATTGACAGGGTATTGTCACTGAGGGACGTTGACATTCACTGAGGGATTGTCACTGAGGGATTGTCACTGAGGGACGTTGACATTGACAGGGTATTGTCACTGAGGGACGTTTGACAGGGTTGTCACTGAGGGACGTTGACATTGGTATTGTCACTGAGGGACGTTGACATTGACAGGGTATTGTCACTGAGGGACGTTGACATTGACAGGGTATTGTCACTGAGGGACGTTGACATTGACAGGGTATTGTCACTGAGGGACGTTGACATTGACATTGGTGATTGTCACTGAGGGGGACGTTGTTGATTGACAGGGTATTGTCACTGAGGGACGTTGACATTGACAGGGTATTGTCACTGAGGGACGTTGACATTGACAGGGTATTGTCACTGAGGGACGTTGACATTGACAGGGTATTGTCACTGAGGGACGTTGACATTGACAGGGTATTTGTCACTGAGGGACGTTGACATTGTCACTGAGGGAGTTGATTGTCACTGAGGGACGTTGACATTGTCATGACGTTGACATTGACAGGGTACGTTGACATTGACAGGGTATTGTCACTGAGGGACGTTGACATTGACAGGGTATTGTCACTGAGGGACGTTGACATTGACAGGGTATTGTCACTGAGGGACGTTGACATTGACAGGGTATTGTCACTGAGGGACGTTGACATTGACAGGGTATTGTCACTGAGGGACGTTGACATTGACAGGGTATTGTCACTGAGGGACGTTGACATTGACAGGGTATTGTCACTGAGGGACGTTGACATTGACAGGGTATTGTCACTGAGGGACGTTGACATTGACAGGGTATTGTCACTGAGGGACGTTGACATTGACAGGGTATTGTCACTGAGGGACGTTGACATTGACAGGGT
>JADBJO010003782.1:141891-144391 GCA_016801955.1 Conus betulinus
GCGCGCGTGTGTGTGTGTGTGTGTGTGAAAAGGGGGACGTGTGCATGCACACACACACACACATACACCTACTCTCTCTCTTTCCTCTCTCTCTCTCTCTCTCTCTCTCTCTCTCTCTCTCTCTCTTTCACACGCGCGCACACACACACACACACACACACACACACACACACACACGCGCGCGCGCGCGCGCGCGGCGCGCGCACATACACACACACACACACACACACACACACACACACACACACACACACACACACACACACACACACACTGTGCATGCCACAGAGAATATTCTCAATAAAGCATACAACACGCACACATGCTAACATACCATGTGTGTATGAGTGTGTGTGTGTGTGTGTGTGTGTGTGTGTGTGTGTGTGTGTGTGTGTGTGTGTGTGTGTGTGTATGTGTGTGTGTGTGTGTGTGTGTGTGTGTGTGTGTGTGTGTGTGTGTGTGTACGCGCGCGCGCGTGTGCATACTTACGTGCATGCGTGCGCGTGCGGCTGTGTGTATGTGCGTGTGTGTGTGCGCGCGTGCTAGCGCGTGCTAGCGTGGGATGCGTGCTTGCGTGCGCGTGCGCGTGCGCGTGCGCGTGCGTGCGTGCATGCGTGCGGGCGTGCGCGCGCGCGCGCGTGTGTGTGTGTATGAACTTGTCCCCCTATACAAACAGTGAACGTACGTGACACGGTTCACCACGCCGCGGGTCGTCCTGACCCTGTGTCTACAGACTGCAATAGGACCCATGACTGCAGTCCCTGCCACAGCTAACACTCCCTGATAGCAGTCCCTCCCACAGCTAACACTCCCTTACTGCACTCCTCTCCACAGCTAGCACTCCCTGACTGCACTCCCCTCCACAGCTAGCACTCCCTGGAGTGGAGGTTAAACACTAATCATTATGGAGAATATTTTCGTCTTCTTCTTCTAATACTGTTCCTACAGTTAACCATTCTTAAACTTTCTCATGTGCTCTGCTCTCTCTCTCTCTCTCTCTTCTCTCTCTCTCTCTCTCTCTCTCTCTCTCTCTCTGTGTGTGTGTGTGTGTGTGGAAGAAGAAGAAGAAGAAGAAGAAGAATTTATTGCCATAAGGTGGTTAACATCTATTAAACACAAACTAACACAGTAATGAAAATGTTCTGAAAAAAGTGTTCACCAAGAAACATGTTGAATTCCTAATTCGTCCACATCTTCCTTCAGAACATTCATAGATGTGTTTCATAACATCATACTATATATCTTCGTTATTTATGGGTTCTATCTATCATGTCACTTTCCTTCTCAAAACCTTTACCCTCGCTTTTAGTCTGATACAGAAACGTTCTTCGTTGATTATTGTTTACTGCACATTCATCAAAGAAGTTAAATTCATCTTCAGGTTTGTTGCAGTGTAGGCTTTTTTTTTTTTTTATATCTTTGGGAGTACTTAATAATCTACTTTCTCTATCATTTACTCATGAGAATTTGTTCGAAATCAACGACAAATATGAGGGCATTTTCTGTTTACGGGGTCATTAGATTATCCCAAATCTGTATTTTTTGTTGCAAAATCATAGAATAATTATTAGGTGAGGTGTTTTTGGTTGGTTTGTTTGTTGTTCCGGATACCAGAACGAATTGTGTGTATCCACAATCTTCTCATGAACTGCAGAACTTAACTATGTTACATTAAGTGCGCTCTGTTTTTCTCTGAACGTTGTTTAAATCCCGTTGCTTGGGTTTTATTTTTCCAAGTGTTGGTCCATGAGTCATTTGCACAATAATGGTAAAAATAATCGTTTAGCAATATGATATATGTTTTGTTTTGATTCTGTTACATGTACTGGGAAACCTGTTATCTGGCATAGCACCTTTACTGCGCTTGTTGCCCTCCTCCACCGCTCTTTTTTCAGAGAGAGAGAGAGGGGAGAGAGAGAGAGAGAGAGAGAGAGAGAGAGAGAGAGAGAGAGAGAGGAGAGAGAGAGAGAGAGAGAGAGAGAGAGAGAGTTTTTACAGCACAGTCACAGTTCATGGGAGGGGTTAAGACGTCATAGCGCGCAAATGTCTTGTCAATAAATGGTAAGTGGGGGTACGTGCTCTCTCTCTCTCTCTCTCTCTCTCTCTCTCTCTCTCTCTCTCTCACACACACACCGGTGGACACACTCAAATATGTGCATATAAACATGCATACACACACACACTCCAGGTACACATGTGCACGTGTATATGCAAGCAGACAGAGAGAGAGAGAGAGAGAGAGAGAGAGAGAGAGAGAGAGAGAGAGAGAGAGAGAGAGAGAGAGAGAGAGAGAGAGAGAGAGAGGGCGTCGCTGTTAACAACAAATGTTACCTTCACCACTGTCTCTAAGAACTTCTCTCTTCCCCCACCCTAACCCCCTCCCCCTGCCATTCCCCGTCACTCCCTCCCTCCTGTCTTCATGTCTTTTCCAACCCCCCTCCTCTACACCTCCCCTCCCCCATCCCCACCCTCACTGCATTCTCCCTGTTTCTATCACCCC